>JABFAK010000101.1:0-96783 GCA_013266265.1 Fusarium sp. NRRL 66182 | reverse complement strand
GAGTAAAGGGGAAAAAAAAAGGGACCGTAATACGTCCAGTGGCTGATCCCCGGCTTTTATATACAGCAAACCATCCCCAGACACCCAAGCTTGATAAACACCTCTATACCCCCCCCCCCCCCGTATGCTACGCCATCGTCACCATGCCGACAACATTCTCACAGGACCCTCCGCAGGTCATAAATCAAAGTGACCTACACATGGCCAACTCCCGCCTCCAGCAGGACCTCAACGGCCACAGCGCAAGCGGTGATGAAAGAACCGTCGCAGAACCCAACATGGAGAAGCTCGGCTCTCACGATAGATGTGAGATAACAGAAGATGACTGCTACGATGAATTGGGCTACACATTCCCCAAGCGGAAGAAGTGGTACATCCTCACCGTCATCTTCTGGGTCCAGGTCTCGATGAACTTCAACACATCACTCTACTCCAATGCCATTCCCGGCATCCAGCAAGAATTCAACGTCAGCGCCCAGGCTGCTCGCTGCGGCGCCATGATCTTTCTCGTCCTCTACGCCTTCGGCTGTGAGCTCTGGGCGCCGTGGTCGGAAGAGTTCGGCCGCTGGCCCGTCATGCAGGCCTCCCTCTTCCTCGTAAACATCTGGCAGCCCCCTGTTGCTCTGGCGCCAAACTTTGCCTCGGTCATGGTCGGCCGCGCCCTCGGTGGTTTGTCGTCAGCTGGTGGCTCCGTCACGCTGGGCATGATTGCCGATATGTGGGAAGCAGACAACCAGCAATACGCCGTCGCATACGTTGTCTTTTCTTCCGTTGCCGGATCCGTCCTCGGTCCTATCGTCGGTGGCTTCACTGAGCAGTATCTCGACTGGCGCTGGTCAATCTGGATCCAGCTCATTCTTGGTGGGTTTGTCCAGGTCCTTCACTTCTTCACCGTGCCGGAAACACGAAGCACGATCCTCATGAACAGAATCGCCAGAAGGAGAAGAAGGGAGACAAACGCCAACGTCTGGGGCCCCGATGAGCTCGTCCCTTTCCGCGACCGCTTCTCCGCAGAGGAGATCCTCGCTACATGGCTCCGGCCCTTCAAGATGTTCCTCACAGAACCCATTGTTCTTGTTCTGTCCCTCCTCTCTGGCTTCTCCGATGCTCTCATCTTCATCTTCATCCAGTCGTTCGCCTTGGTGTATGGGCAGTGGAACTTCAACACTGTCGAGGTTGGGCTCGCTTTCATCGCCATCGGCGTCGGATACGTCTTGGCTTGGCTGGCCTTTATTCCCGCCATCAAGAAGAACATCAAAGAGCGCAGGGAGAATCCTCACGATGAGCGTGCGCAGTATGAGTCTCGGCTGTGGTTCCTGCTGTACACTGCGCCTTGCCTGCCCATCGGCCTCATCGGTTTCGCGTGGACGATTCAGGGTCCTCCTGTCCACTGGATGGGATCCATGGTCTTTGCTGCGGCTGTGGGAATTGCAAACTATGCCATCTACATGGCTACTATTGATTATATGATCTGCGCCTGTGAGTATACATCAGCGAACAAGACTCTCCTGGCTCAGCACTGACACTCGATAGACGGCCCCTACTCTGCTTCAGCTACTGGAGGAAACGGCTGGGCTCGTGACTTTCTAGCTGGTGTCCTCACCGTCCCTGCAACACCCTTCTTCTCCAGCATTGGCGCAGACGCCGGCAAGAACCTCGAGTACGCCTCGACGATCCTCTTCTGTGTCTCCTTCGTTCTCGTCGTCGCCGTCTACGTAATCTACTGGAAGGGTCCCGCTCTACGAAAGCGATCCCCTTTTGCTCAGCGCTTGGCCGATGAGCGTCAAGAGGTAGCTGCAGAGGGACGTCGTGGTAGCATAGCCTACGACGCCACGCGCAGGGGTAGGTGATCAATTCTTAGCTTCTCTCCGCATCACTTCAAGCTGACCGTCTCAGGCTCCGGTGGTATCACTGATCCCGAACGTCCTCCTGTTGCTCAACGTCCAAGTTACGCCCGCCAGTACAGCAACTCGAATCGCTTCTTTGGAGAAAACCGTGTCACTCCACGGGGAACTCCCAGGGGTACTCCGTCGGCGAGTCGCCGTAGCAGTGCCGTCCATGTTCGAAAACACGGTTAAACAGTATAGTACTGGCAGAGTTTAGATGATGCCTTTTCTCTTAGGCGATGGATAGAATCGTCACATGCACCTAGATTTCACGCTTGTTCCACGCGCAATGCGTGAATAATATCGTATCATTCCTACAGTATCAGCAGTTATGCTCCTTGCAACACATTTACCTGCATGATGATTATGGTCTGACGGAGGAAGTAGTTAGTTTGATCCTTCAAGTCCAATTTCTAAGCAGCTTCATAGTACAAGACAGTCCGAGATGATTGCTAATGAATCCTTCGGGTCAGCGAGAAATGCATGATTGGACACAACCTGTAAGCACTAAGTGATCCCATTGTCCATTTCAGGAAAATAGTAGTTACCGGGGTGAGCATCTTGATGATGGCCTCGAAACTGACAAATCCATGCTTAGAAATAACAATCACATCAAGTCGCGCAATATACCAAGATCAACACATATAAAAAGGGCCAAGCTGCTGAGACATCTCTTTTTCAAACAAGAAAAACGCACAATCAAACTAGAAAAACACACAATCAAACTCATCCCAACCATCACACGCTCACAATGGCTCCCATCCGCACCGCAATCATCGGCCTCTCCTCCTCAGCCATAACATCGTGGGCCAGCAACGCCCATCTCCCCTACCTCCTCTCCCCCCGCGGCCGCTCAAAGTATCAAATCATCGCCCTCCAAAACAGCAGCGTCGAGGCCGCCCACAAGGCCATCGCAGACTTCAACCTTCCCTCCGAGACAAAGGCCTACGGCAACCCAGAGGATCTAGCCGCTGACAAGGACGTCGAGCTCGTCGTCGTAGCTACTCGTGTCGATGTCCACCATCCCACTGCTCTTCCAAGCGTCAAGGCTGGAAAGATGGTCTATGTCGAGTGGCCCCTGGCGCAGGATGCTGAGCATGCTCGGGAGCTTGCGGCGTCGGCTAAAGAGAGCGGCTCACGTACGCTGGTTGGTTTACAGGGTCGCTTTTCGCCGCCTGCTATCAAACTTCGTGACCTCGTCAAGGAAGGACGTGTTGGAAAGGTACTCAGCAGCGAGCTCCACGGCTCTGGAGGCACGAATGATCGCGAGATCTTGCCGTCGTCGTTGAGCTACTTTACTCAGAGGGCCGTGGGAGGAAGCATCTACACCATTGGCTTTGGACACCGTAAGTTCTTACACGGCGTCTTCACGCAGCAGGTCTAACAAGAATCGGGTAGTCTTTGATCAGCTTCAGTACATCCTTGGAGACATCACCAACTTCAAAAGCCGTCTTCAGATCCAAAGACCAAACGTCAAGATCCAAGACACAGCCACCAACAAGATCACAGAGACCGTCACGTCACAGGTCCCCGATCTCATCATCGCAACAGGCACCCTCCGAGAATCCGAAACCACCCAGAAAGACGCCAGCGTACTCCTTCGCTTCCGCCGAGGCCAGTCCTTCCCCGGCGAGCCCCATCTCAGGATCTCCATCTACGGGGAAAAGGGCGAGATCAGGGTCACTTCCGCTGCGAGCGCAATTCTGCACGTGGGCGCGAGCCGTGATACTATCAAGATCGAGGTGCATGATTTTGAGACGGACAAGGTCGAAGAGGTTGATTGGAAGCATGAGGCCTGGCAGGAAGAGATTCCAGCTGTTTCGAGGAGCATCGCAGCGGTGTATGATACATTTGCCGATGGTGGAAAGGAGGGATTGGTGACGTTTGACGATGCTCTGCTTCGACACGAGCAGCTGGAGGGATTGCTCAAGGAATGGGATTCTGAGAGATCGGCATAGTAGGTCCATAGCAGCAGCTGGCATTATTGTGGCTTAGTCAGGGTAGGAAGTTTGATGTTGACTGGCAGTTGCTGAAATCTGTGAATAGCTTCATTGAAGAACCAGCACGCCCCAAAACGCGTAGCTATTGTCCAACTACCTAGTTCTATTCGTATCAGCCAATGCAGCCAAGTTCGGGAGCCACAACCTAGTTAGCATCAAAGTTGGAAGGATTCTTTGACCTTTATACTTGGGCCTGCCCACCCAAGGTACTTGGGTAGGTAGCGGTAGAATGGACTTGTCAGAACAACAAAAAGGCTACCTACCTACCTTGGTACCTTGGGTGTTCTGCAGTACAAGGCTCAGGCGGGGGAATTATTCAGCCAAGGGGATAGACATGCAATATACTCTGGTCTCAAACATTAGTAGGTAATGACCCTCGTCTCATCGTTATCCATCACTATCACCACCAGCATCACCACCAGCATCACCATCAGTAGCAGCATCTCTTTCTCTCGACACGTCTCCTTCAGTGCATCGCATCACGCACAAAATGCACTTCTTCCCTACACTCGCCCTCGCGGCCCTCTTCTCCCTGGCCAATGCAGCTGCCATTTCTTCCGCCCTCAGGCGTCCTGACCTTGACCATCCATCCAACCTCCCCCCGCCAGACGTTGAAGTCTAGGATGCCATCATCGTTGGAGGTGGTCCCGCCGGTCTATCAGCTCTGAGCAGCCTTGCCCGTGTGCGTCAAAAGGCCCTCTTGATTGACTCGGGAGAGTATCGAAGTGGTACTTCTCGTTACATGCACGATGTCATTGGTTTTGACGGTAAAGGAGGCCAGGCCGTGAGGATTTGCTGCGTCAGGTACTAACGGGAGACATGAAGGTGTTACGTCTGCATACTACCGTCTCAGAGCTCGCGAGCAAATCATACAGTATCCGACTGTCAGCATGGCCAACGGAACCGTCACCAAGATCAGGCGTCAACAGAACGGCCCATGGTTCTCCGTCTCAGTCGACTACCACCACAAGCCCAAGAAGGTTGAGATGGCTCGAAACGTCATCCTGGCAACTGGCATCAAAGACATCCTCCCAGATACCCCAGGCATCAGGGAGAATTGGGGGAAGGGCATCTACTGGTGTCCCTGGTGCGATGGACATGAGCATGCTGATCAGCCCCTTGGCCTTCTTGGTCCGCTTCACAAACTTGCTGGCATGGTTCGTGACATGCGGACTCTCAACACGGATGTCGTCGCTTTCATCAACGGCACTGACAACAATACCATGCGAAACTTGGCAGACAAAGAGTACCCTGGTTGGGAAGAATACCTCGAGCAGCACAACGTCACTATTGAGAAGAGAACCATCACTAGAATCGAGCGTGTAATAAAGGACAGCGATGAGGAAAGCAAACGCCGTTACAAACGCGGTAGCAAGGACAACGAATGCGGCGACAAATGCTCAAATCGCCCTTCCGTCCCCGAGTTCGATCTGTTCGACGTACATTTCAGTCAAGGAACACCCATTCGACGCGCTGCGTTTCTGGCCATTTTTCCCACAAGGCAGACGTCCAATATCGGAGCAGAGGCGGGTGTCATACTGGTTGGTGGCAACCCCCGTTTGTCTATAGACAACCACACCATGATGACAAACGTCCCTGGTATCTACGCCGTCGGCGATGCCAGCTCCTACGGTGCTACAAGCATCCCATTTGCCATGTTTAGTGGCAAGCGGGCAGCTATAAGCGTACATTCAAGTACCCTGCCATGAGTCGTGAGTTGGTGGTGCTTATTGTGCTGTTGTATCCTCTGGATCATCAATAGTCCCTAGATACCGTATATAGATATTTGTACCATCCAGTTCACTCCGTGAATATACTTTTGATGAGTACACTGGTCTTGTTCGTCCAACAATCCAGCATCGACAAGTACGATTTCTCACAATGTCGTACACCAACCCATTTGGCACGGGTTATCGTAGTTGGTTAGTCAGTTTATCATGGCTATTCTTACAACGAGTGACGTGTCAAGAATATAACTTGCTGTCAGAAAGAAAATAACAACGCTGTCTTGGACTGACTATCCCGCTCAATAGACTGCCATTCCACCACATCCCCACCGTTATTGATCATCGCTCGTCTTCCAATAGCCGCTGCCTGGTTGCCTCTTGTTCGGCGTTGCAGTTGACTAGTTGGGTGTCTTTCAAAAATTGTGCAGTCATGTGGTGATTATTTAGTACAGCGTGGTATAAAGGGCTATGGCCATCCAGATCGAGCGAGTCAGGATTCACAGAAGGGGACTGAAAAAGTACCTTTACGGTATCTAGTTCGCCCCTCCCAGCGGCAATGGAGAGAGGAGTTCGGCCGTCATTGTTACTTTCATCCGCCTCAAATATTTCCAGAAGCCTGTGAACAAGGGAAGCTCGGCCTGCATCTGCAGCGTGGAACAGTGCATTCCAGCCATACTCGTCCTTCTCGTACGCGTCAATCTTTCCGTATTTGTAAAGAATCTCAAAGATTGTATAACTTCCTGTACGAGCAGCCACATTCAGATGGGTGTAGGCTCCAAAGGACACAGGACCTATATCGCCGTTAGAGTGTTAGTTTTTGCAAGGTTGAAGGGGGAAGACTGACGGCGCAAGTCAAAATCTGGTGTCGAGACTAGAACTTGGACGACTTTCACATCGTGATTCAGGATAGCTATATTCAAGCTGTCATGTGCACACGTCTTATGGGAGTGAACCCCGAACGTGGGGCTGAGAACCAACATCTCGACGATATCTGCATGCCCCCGAGAGGCAGCCGTAAGCAACGGGTGTTCTTCTTGGGGGTCCGGACCGAGATTCTCACGACCTAGGTCAAGTATAGCTCTCACAGCGTCTGCGTGGCCACCTCGTACAGCCCAGTGCAGTGATGTCGTGTGGCTATTGACAGGGTCTTTGAGGTTGAGGTCTGCACCATGCTCAACAAGTACTTTTATGCTTTCTGATTGCCCAACTCGGGCTGCGAGCTGGAGTGGCGTCATGCCAATGGATCGGTCATCAACATTTGCAGTACGCAGTAGCTCGCGTAGCGCCTGATTCAACCCAAAATACGCACATATATGCAGGCCGGTGATCCCCTGGGCCCGGGTAAAGGACCAGCTGCCAGGATCTAGCTGTCTCAATCTCTCCAATATGACCTGAAACGAATCTTGAAGGGCATGATTCAAGGCCAAAAATTCCGAGATCTTGGAGAGAGGCATATGACGGCTAGCATGGTGTCCCCAGTGGAGCGCTGCATATTGGTAAAACGGATATATACTGAGTCTTGCCATATAAGCGTCAGAGGTGTTGCATTCCTGTTCCTGAAAAGGTAAAGCTGAAAGGTAGGCGAGGCAAGTTCCGGCAATCAAATTCTCGGCATCTGGGAACCACTCGTGTCGTGTTCGGAGGAAGAAATCCTGAACCGTGGATTGGACCAGACTGATGCTCTGACTGTCAACAAAGACAAACCCTCCGCAATTCATGGCGATTTCCTCAATGTCGTCCTTTGTTATATGTTTGCCAAAATCCAATTCGCCCCCTTTCATCGCCAGAGCGTCTCGGAGCTGCAGTCTCGATAAAGGCTTTTGGGCAAAGATGAGCCACATCAGCATGCGTTTGGCGGCCTTGTATTTTTTTGTGCTTTGTGCTTGCACTTGTCGCATTTCAGCTCGATAGATTTGGTCCCAAGCATTGGGGTTCCCACTACAAAGGTTAGATATTGAAGGCAAGAGTCAAGGCAACTATTCTTTTTTTATTTTTATTTTTATTTTTTTTTTACCTGGTAATCTGCTTTTCAAAAGCCTCGAGCATGAGAATGGTGGATTTCACTCGATTAAGAAGTCGACAAACTTCAAGGTGCCGAGTGCGAGTCTCCTAGGTTCTTCCTGAGTATAGTGGACCATTCCATTTGAACTTGCCAGCGTCGTGTTCGCCGTTTATACTATTGAAACATGTCAATATTTCGTTGGTGATAGCATGGATATCATGCCATAATCCTAATAACTGCGGACTCAGTGCCCGACGCATGGCATCGTTTTCCAAGTGGTAGAGGAGGAGGGCAACACGTTCCATCCTAAATGAGAGCATCATTAGCATGCGGCCTCAGATCGTCTGTAACGCAGTGGAACAAGCAGACAAATAAGGTGTTGTAGCTTACATTGTTGCTACACCCTCGAACGGCGAGGGCGCTCCTCGAAACCGCATGGCGACCATGTATGCACCGTTGCCAAGGGTGTGGAAGTGATCGAATTTCGTCATAGTTGCACTGATGAGGGTATATGTATATTGCTTAAGTGTTTCAGATAATGGTTCCAATGAGGTCCAATGAATGATATTGGTGCCAAACCTGGGTCGAGGTTGATGGAAGGGTGAAGTTGACGACAGCTAGGTCATGTCAATCAATTGTGGAAGGTGAATGCCGTGGTGAAAGGTGTGGCTGAGCCGGCTGTGCCCGGGGCTGACGCTGTAGAACAAAGGTACAAGGTAGGTAGGTATATATGCCAGGACATTCATAGTCTCTAGAGAGTATCTAGATATATAGATGTGCTATACAATCGAAAATAATCAGATTATGCCGCAAACACATTCTTGACAGTCAAAGTTCATGACCAAAACGCTACGAGCTGTTCTTGATGCTTTAGGCAGATGAATAAGTCTTGCAAGATTGCACAACACCACATGTTTGATTCACTCCTATTGTAACAAACATTGCGTTCTTCATGCTCGTGTTCCACCGCATTAATACTCAAGGTTCATATGTAACCGGACATGGCTCAATTCTCAAATCAACGCCTACAACGCCCGATCCCCTGTTCCCATCTTGATGCGCATCTTCAATGCGTTTTAAGGACACAATCTTACCCGTTCCAGATACCGGCTTGCACGGCGTTAACAGGTATCGCCATAGTGAATGGTGACGTGGTAACGTGGAGGTCGGAACACCCTCGTCCGAGGCGCAAGAAACCCGCGGACGCGTTGAGTTGCTGCGGAAACGCGTTTAAGCACCCTCATCGTCATCCCCAACGCGGATGGTTCCTTCGGCACCGGCACCGTGAGCCCAGTAGCCACCGAGATCGGGAGTGGTCTCACGGTTCTGGCGGGTGGCGGTGATCAACCAGAGACCGAGAACAGCCTTGGTGAGAACATCAAGGACGGCATAGATGACAACCTCTGTGCCAACCTTGACCTTCCAGGCACCACCAGCAGCTCCCCAGACGCTGTCTTGCTGTTAGTATGGTATCAATTGATCATGGGCAAGAGTACTTACACAATGTAGACGATCCATAGGATCAAGGCTGCCACAGAGATGGAGCCAAACAGGCGAGAAATCTTGGTACCGCGAGCCCGAGAAGTTCGGGAGCCGTGGACAGCAACGTGCCAGATGGTAAAGATGAAGCCGATAATGCTGATGGCATACCATCCCCACTTCTGAGCAGTCTTGGCGTGCCCAACAGCAGAGAAGAGACCAGCGAGGACAAAGATGACATTGGCGACAATGGCAAAGATGGTATGGGCGCCGTCAACACCAGCCAACAGACAGAGCTCGAGAACCAGAATGGGCGTGGTGATGGCCCAGTCAACGTAGCGAGCCCAGAAGACCTGGCGGCAGACCTCGTGGTGAATGCCGGGAACGTATTTATTGTCATCTCGAATGCTGATGCAGTTGAAGTAGGAAGTCTGACCAGATGCCATGGCGAAGTAGGCGAGGGCCGAGACGAGGGTGGTGAGGGTGGTGAGGAAGTAGAAGACGCGGCGCTGGACGGCGACGTTCCACGACAAGAGGGCGAAGATGGCCGAGACGATGGTCATGGCGACAAAGAGAACCCATAGGGCGCGAACTCCATTATGTCCTATGGTTTCGAAGTGAGTCGGATCAGCTGCAATGGTTAGTATCAGAAGTGGATGAAGCTGTTGGTGATACACGCACGGGTGACAGTCGGGATGGGTGAGACCCCATGAGTCTTGTAAGCCTCAATCACGTTCTCCATTGTGGCGAATGTTGAAATGAAGCGGCTCGAATATGAGTATCGATGTCTTCAAGTTCAAAGACGATGTAGGCTTAAGAAAGAGAAGCTTGGAGCTAGAGGGCAGGGAGCTTTAAAAGAGGAGAAGACGGCCACAGCCTGCGCTGCATTCTTGTAGCACGGGAGTGATGAATTGAAGGCCTGAGGCTTTGGAGCGGGTAAACCAAAGAATGGAAGGCTACACAACGTCATCAATGACATGTAGATTGCTAGACATGCTCATAGAAAAGCAGGTATTGATGCGGGGGAGGCATCGGAAACGCGACGATATCGTATGTGGGCGGCGTCACCATAACGTAATGGGTAGGACGAAGGACGAAGAGGTTGACAATTCACGTCTAGGATCAGCTGATGAGGTGAAGCTTTGGAATGAGGTTTCAGGCAGATACATACTTGGGGTAGGTTGTAGAGGGACGCATCTAGCATGTTGCTCATGGAAAACGGAAGCGTAGAGCTGCGCTGCCTGGAGAGAGGAGCAACGGGAATGCTGAAGCCACGCGAAATAGGTGCTTATCGTACAGTAGCACCAACGTCGCCAGTTTGTTATGCATAATGCAGTACGACAATCGGGCAAACAGACTGGACGCGAAGAAAACAACAAAAACGAAAGCTACAGCTTAGCTACCACGAAATGACATAGACATGGCTCAGATGAGGTTAGACTGAAGAATGTCGAATCTAGACCAATGAGCTAGAATTTTGTGGTGGACCACTCGCACGGCAGCACAAATGCCCGAATCTTACCCTGCAGCCGGAGTGTTTGCTCAGTTTAGAAACTCATCGGCAGGGAACATTGATTCTCCCAGCCACAGCCAAGCTTCGTCAGTGGTTTGGCTGCCTTGGACGTTTGGTGTAGATCTTGACGAGACGGATCTCGATCGTGTAGAGATCGCCGGAACATGGGGAGGAGGGACAAGGCAGGTGACTTGAGTCAACCAACCACTCATTCGCTCCAAGAGACAGACACGCCAGCCCGTCAGCCCGTGTCTCAGATGAACTCAGCTTTTGTCGCAGAAAGGATCAATATTGTCATGTTGAGTTAGGTAGTCGGTCTCGGAGGCCGGGATTTATTTCTGCGGGAATCTGCAGGACATGGTGTTTGTGGAGGGTCACATTTCAAGAATACGATCAGCCATGATGCAGTTTACCGCATTTATTATCTCGACACAACCCCAACTCTGTACATTCCATGCCATTCTATTCATTCTTCCGAGCCGAGGATATCTAGGGACATACATGCCGACTCAACCTAACCCCCCGCAAGTTCCCCAGACTCTCCCGATTACTGCCATCAGCTCTTCCCCACGACAAAAGAACGTGGAGAGTCCAATAGAGAAGCAGACCAACCTGGCCGCTGACATGTGAATGTTGTACTGGTCGATTCATGACGCTATGGCAGCCACGCTGGGGATTTGCACCACGTGCCGCTTGAAGGGCTGCCGCGTATAGCGCTGTAATTGGGTGCTGACCCTCCCCCCAGGCGGTGAAGCTGTCCTGAATAGGATGCGGCGATCGAGTTTGCGGCTGGAAGGGACAAGTCAGATGCTTGGTGAACCTGACTGTACGGAGAAGAATGAGACTCTCTGTTGAGCAAAGCGTAGCTTACTACCAACAATTCACATGGAAGATGATCTTTACTGAGCAGTGAGCACTATAAGTTACAGGGCTTTTGGCAGTTGACAGCGGTGACGGACCCGTTTCCCCACGTTAAATCTGGTGGGGAACTGAACATGGGCAGGCATGGGTCATGGGAGGACTTTCCTAAACTCAAAGAAATTCCTCCCTCAACTTTCTTTAAAGTCTATTCTACTTCAATTTCATCATTCTATCTAGTCACCATCGAGTATCACCATTCTCGCCCTTCACCTCTCCGTTTCTTTCTCCCTGCCCTACGACCGCACTCGGGTGTTTCTCTTCCTCTTCCTCTTCCACCTTTTCAACAACTGCCACTGTCTCAGCGCCCCCTCCGTCAACTCTCCCCACCACTTCCGCCTTGACTGCACCTCCGGCTTGTGACCTCGATACGATTCCTCATATCACATCCGACCCTTCGAATAAGATCTGTGTTTCAAGAATAAACTTGGACTCTTTCTGTTTTGTTTTTGCGACCCCAAACCTTATACCTACAAGACACGTACCGATACATGCGCCTGACCATGCTATAATCTCGTTTTCCTCCGCCTCAACCTCTCATCGCAAACGACCTCTGAGCCTGCGCTTGACCCGCGTGGGCTTTCACAATGGCCGACCTGCTTCTCCCAACCCGCGCGGTCCCTGTGCTCCACAGCAAGTCCTCAAAATCCATCGTAAAGCCTAATACGAAAGCAAAGCGGCCGCCGTCGACATCTTCGAGTCCAGCCGTCGTTAACACTCTCCACAACGCTATCAAGCAGGTTAATAATACATGGCAGTGGTGCAAGGATGGCTTAACAGAGGAGCAGCGCTTAAAGATCAAACAACTAGAGGAGCGCAAGCGAACGCTATGCTTGCGCATGCAAAATGTAAATCGCCTCCAGTCACATGCTCCCACTCGTTGCTGACCAGTGCAGGCCGAGACTCACTCTCAATGGGAGACGGCTGCGAAAGAGCTCGATAGCCTTGAAGGCAACGACGAATGGAAGCGAGATTCCTCCTCAGGCGACTACAACCCCGAATTAATCCAAGAGCGATTACAAGCCCTCGACGAAGCCCGCAACAGATGTGATGTTCATACCATGATGCACCTGATACGCACCGCCTTATCCCGGGATCTCGGCGGTATGGACAACGTTGATCTATACCGCCATTCCTACTCAGGAACCAAACATCTTATCGAACGATACGTCGAGTCCACGATAAACACGATTGACGCCGTTGTCACCCAGAGCAGGCTCGACCCAGGAATTGAGTACCGGGACCTGCTGGAAGGAATCCTCTTCGCCCGCCAAAGCTATGGCCGAAGCGCATTGCTCTTGTCTGGCGGTGCCACCTTTGGCATGTCTCATATCGGTGTGCTCAAAGCTCTCTTCGAAGCAAAACTGCTGCCAAGGATCATCTCGGGCGCAAGCGCTGGAAGCATTGTCTGCGCCGCCATGTGTACACGGACGGATGAAGAGATCCCGCAGCTTATTCAAGAATTTCCTTACGGAGACCTTGCCGTATTCGAAGATCCTAGCGGTCAAGATGGAGTTTGGAGCAATCTGCGCCGGCTGCTGACAGAAGGAAGCTGGTCCGACATAAAGCATCTGACAAGAGTAATGAGAGGTCTGATGGGCGACATGACCTTTCAGGAAGCCTATAATCGAACACGTCGTATACTCAACATCTGCGTATCTACAGCATCCATGTACGAGCTTCCGCGCCTGCTCAACTACGTCACTGCGCCCAATGTCATGATCTGGTCCGCTGTCGCCGCTTCATGCTCGGTTCCCCTCGTCTTCAATGCCGCACCATTACTCGTCAAAGACCCCATCACAGGCGAGCACCAGCCTTGGAATCCAACACCTCAGCGATGGATCGATGGCTCGGTGGATAATGATCTACCCATGACCCGCTTGTCCGAGATGTTCAACGTCAACCATTTTATCGTTTCTCAAGTCAACCCTCATGTTGTGCCCTTTCTCGCAAAAGACGATCATCTATCGCCTCACAAAAAGCCAGAGCACAGTCCACAGACAAGCGGCGGAGATTACGACTGGTTACACACCATGACATCGCTTGCGAGAGACGAAGCCCTGCACCGGCTTCATTTCTTGGCTGAGCTTGGTATTATGCCCAACCTTGCTACCAAGCTTCAAAGCGTACTCAGCCAAAAGTACTCTGGCGACATCAACATTCTTCCCGAAATGAGCTTGAACGACCTGCCCCGGTTGATGCGTAACCCTAACCCTGAATTCATGATGCGGGCATGCTTGATGGGTGAGCGGGCGACGTGGCCCAAATTGAGCCGAGTACGTGACAGATGCGCTATTGAGCTGGCATTGGATCGAGCTGTACACAGGCTCCGCGCCAGAGTCGTGTTTTCCGAAAGTCAACGTGACCTTCGACGTCTCGATGTCACCGCTGGAAACATCCCCCTCAGGCTGCCGGTGAGAGCCAAGCCGGGATTCCTGGTGGTTGAGCCACCCGCCGAGGTCAAGGACCAAAACAGACATCGCCGCAAGTCTGGAAGCAGTCTTGTCGTGGCTCGAAACCAGTGGTTGTTGGTTGACAATACTGTCACAGACGATGAGACGGAGCAAGAAGAGCTCCGCGAAATGGAGTCTCGCCGAAGTCACGTCACGTCACCCTTGGCACAACGCAAGCCTCCTCGCCTCAAGAGAGCATCGCGGTCACAGATCCATCTTCATACCCGAACAAATCTTTCAGCCGTCGTCGATGCTGAGGAGGCGAACCCCACCTTCAACTTTTCGAAGCCCATCACACCTCCACTGAAGAGTCCCAAGGATGAGGCCAGCATGTCACAGGCAGTAACAGACGACGAAGCAGAACTTGTGACAGATCCGGCGGAGCAACCACGAGACAACGCCACGTCGGTGTCTGGAGTAGAAACAAGCGAGGCATTTCACTCCGAGGATCATCGAGAAGACACCGACGTAAGCGATCCCGAGCCATACGAAATAGTCCGCCTTTCCAGCACTCCCAAGAAACCGGTTATAGACGAGCCTAGTCATGGACCAGCGCAGCGAGCAGGTTGGATGCTATGGGATTAGGAGTCGGATAGACAGTTGCAAATAGGCAGACAGCGCGAGCGCTTTCATTCGCAGTAGAGCAGGCAGGCAACGAGTATTGGCCTTGGAAGGAATTTCATGTTAGCATTAGCGTTTTGGTTGTTTAGGATGGAGCATTTCATGGTGTCTGGTGCACAGCAGGATAGCATTGGGGTATTGGATGGTTGCATTGCATGTTGTTGGCAGTTATACAGAGATATAGAGTATCCTTCAGCCGCGCCTTTTGCTTCTGGTTGAATTCTGGACTCTCTGGCCAGCAGACCGTGAAGTGAATGTTTTGGAAGAGGAGAGGACTTGGATACTTTAATTCTCACTATCATCAGCACCGATCCTTTAATCATGTATAACTTGGTTCGTATTGAGACCTGATACGGAGGAGACCCTTGTACGAAAACATATTGGTACATATATCACTTAGTTACCACCATCTTTATAGTCCTTTTGTCTACTCCTTTCAGCCAAGTCTAAAGCTAAACTACCTGCAATAAAAGGTATAGATGCACATCGGGTAGCAATCACGATGTTTACTACTTCTAAAGGTTTGCATGTCATCAGAAATGACCTTGTTTCACTTTATCGCCAGTGCAAAGAAACTCGATTCAATTTGTTGCTCACACAAGCTCAAAATCATAAGCAACATGCCCTATTCAACTTCCATCCCAGTGCTAAACTAACCCTGCCACTTAACCCTCTTATCCCTGAACAAACTCACCATAGCAATAGGTAGCAGCTCCGTCTGAACAATATTCAACCTCCCAAAGCGATCCAGAATCTCACCCCCGTAGAAGGTAGCAACCCAGGACCAATACGCATCGAGCTTGTCCCACCCTCCCGTGATGCCTCGCAGACTCGACTCTCCGTTCTCCTCCAGCTGCTCTAGCGCAACGTCGATCCTGTCGTTGTCTGTCTTGACACGGCTCTCACTTGGTCTTTGCATGAGTTCTCGGAATACGCGGTACAGCGCCTTGTCGACATCAATGTGATCGAAATCGTATACCTCTCGGTAGCGAGCGAATTCTTGATAGGACATAAAATTCTCCCTGTCTTGTTGAGACGCAGGGACCCAATCACAGTCGTCGAGATTTCGTCTCTCTCGCTTGGTGGTTCCGTTGAGGAAGTTGGTTTTGTATCTCTTGTATGCGGCCTGCTCGGCTACTTGATATTCGACGATGGACTTTGATGGCGACTCAACGACCTGGTCGCGGATCTGGAGCAGAGGAATGAATGGAGATTGCAGATCAAGACCGCCTAGCTCCATGGGAAAATAGAGATACCCGTCCGGGACGTCTTTGATACCGAAGCGCTCAGCAAGTGCTTGCTTGAGGTATTCAGCCACACTAGTAATCTTGCCCTCTGAGAGCTTTGAAAAGACTCGACTCTCAATCTTGCCATGCGTGGCGAGCATATTGTCGACATGCTCGCGTCCGAAGCAATTTGCTGCTTTTCCAAAGTTGGACGTGAAGAATGTCCCGGCATAGGTATTCCATGCCTGGATAAATCCAAGGATACTCTTGCGCTTATCTTGAAGTTGCTTGTACAAGTCGTCAACTTGAGAGTCGACCATTTTCTGATCAATCTCGAATCTGCCCGTTTCTGGTGACAGGCGAAGGAACCCCCAGCGAATTTCGCCCTCGGGGAGCGATGGATCGATAGGCAGGGTGTTGTTATCCTTTGCGATCCGAACACACCCCGTCTTTGAGGGATTGATCTCAACACCAGCGACTTTGGCGAACTCGTCTACAGTCTTCCAAGCCTTGACTGCAAGGTTGTGATCGTTGGACCAGAACCAAAAGTTATCGTGGATCCTCCACAGGTTGCTTGAAGTAGACTGGTTGACAGAGAAGTCGAGACAAAACAGGGTCATCTCACCAAACACATCGCTAAGAACATGGGATGCGGGCGTTCCACGACGACGCTTGCGGCCTGGGGTCGAATCGTCATCGTCCATAAACTTGAGAGGAGCCTCCAGGAACTTTCTGAAGAAGGTGGCCCAGGTATCAGAGACACCAAAGTACCTGAGAATGGTCGAGACAGTGTCATGCGGTAGCTTTGGGTTCCAGTCCTGAAAAACAGAGTGGAAAGCCGTCAGCTCCCCATAGAGATGGGTGTTGATGTTGATCTCGGTTGAAAGCATATGGAGCAATTTCTGCTTGAGCGCAATTGGACTGCGCTCATTATCCTCATCATCATACTCGTCGTTGTTGTAATCGGTGACCTCTGCCTGATATGTATCATCGCTGACGACCCTGCGGTGCCTCTTCGCACCACCTTGTCCCACTCCTTTGCCCTTGGACTGAGCAGGCGCCTGAGGGGCCATCCTGGCTGCCTTTGAGGCTGTCTGTCTGGCTCGACCGGTCTTTCGTTTCAAGGACTCAGGTGCAAAGCGTTCGTAATCAGCTTCTTCTTCACCGTCAGCGCCGCTCATCACCTCGTTGAAATTGTCCAAAAGCTGGGCCATAAAGTATCTACGACTGTTGACCCTGATTCGGAGGTTGTGGAGGGTCGGGGTAGACTCGAGCGGCCCAAGGTAGTAGCCCAGTCTTCGCTGCTCGTGGGTGGAAATATCCTTGCGTGGATAATTCCAGGACTCGGAGCACCGAAACGACTTGAATGCCTCTTTCAAGAAGACACTCCATTTGATCCCAATATAGTGAAGAAAGATTGCCTGCAAAAGGTCTTCGTGCATGTGAATGTTGTAGACGCCGCTAATCTTTCGTCTCATCTCGACCGGAACTGGTGTTTCTGAATTCCACGTCCAAGAGCTCAGAGCACCAATGCGCATATTGAGTACATCTGCAATCTCTTTGAGTATCATATCGTTGCTCTCGAAATCCCTGAGCACTTCTCTCTTCTCGTCCGAGAGAAGATCGGATGAGTTCAGACTCTGTATGACAGTCTTCAGGGAGTTGATGCTGAACTGGTTTGGCGAAGAGATGTGCTGTTCGAACTTGTAAATGGAATCCCGGAGTTCATCAAGGGCATCAGTGATGACATTCTTTTCCTTGTTACCAATCCCGAAGAGATTATCTAGATATTGTGTGATGGCTTTGGTGTCCACGTCTGCTGGTTCGAAGACGGTTTTCTCCCATTCCATCCTGGACTCGAGTTTGAATGCGTCGCCAACATCCTCAAATGCTTCGCCCATCTCGACATCTCCGGCTGCCTCTTCCTGCTTATCTCCTGAGAGCCATTCTGTGACGAGCTCACCATAAAGCCATGCGTACTGGTACTGGAGAGCCTGCATGTCGAGGTGCTTGATGAGAGATGTCTCCATAGCAGCCAGCATCTTTGGTGAGATGGATGGATCGGTGTTGGCCTGGCCAAGAAAACGGTCCAGGTTCTTGAGCTCCACCTCTAGAAGCTTGTGTTTGGTGCCTTTGAGTATCACCTTTTGCTCTTTGTCGAGGTGGATGCCAAAGCATCTCTTGATGCCATCACTCAGGGTGACGAGACGGTTGACGCCATTGTCCTCTGCCTCGATGACAGAGAGGATGGAGGATCTTGCTTGCTCGAACTGGGCGCGTCTCTTGGAAAGCTCTTGTAGCTTGGTGTTGGTGATCTCCTGCAGGGTCTGGGAGAAGATACTGCCTGACGACGACATGATGGATAAGCACTTGTCTGTAGGGTTGGAATGTCTGGGTATTGTAAGGAGGGGAGCCAATGAGATGGAAGTGATGATGGAAGTGATGGAAGGGATTGAAAAAGAAGAAGTAAAAGCAGGAAGAAATAGTTTGATAGAGGAGACCGAGGGTGGTATATATAGTAAGTCGAAGGAGTTAGCGTCCTCAGGCCACAGCCACTCGTTCGAGGGGGGAGAGCTGTGCCGTCTAGCACATGTATAGACTTGGCCAATGATACGACAGATATTGTATCTTTAGACCCTGATTAACACGTCATCAGAGTTGCTTTTGCTAACATTCTTTGGTCGAGCAGTGTCTGGCTAGTCGTGGTTGGAGGTTATAGCGATGGGAGTTGCGGATGTTGAATCTTGTAAGTGAGGAGAGGAATCATGTTGATTGCTGACAGGCAGAATCTACCATTCGTCAATTTGCTTAAAGAGTGGATCATTATCTAGGCTGCACCTCTCGTGTTACATCATTTTCAACCCTTGGCTAGAAACGTTTAGTGCTGGGGGTATTCTAAGTGAGACTGACTTATATACGAATACTACAGCTGTCGAGAATCTGTATAGTCAGACCACTGTTCTATATTCCTGGATAACTCAAAACAAGTGTCCCAGATTTCATAATATCGGTACAGATAGGCCTAACGGGCATACAGGCTGTGCCAGAAACACCTACAAAGACCTTTCCGCTCCATTACGCAAACCAAGAACATGAGGTATCAACACATATGTCGGTTGCATGGGATATCGATGGCCTGATGGCTTCATTTAACGATATTAAGCAGGTTTTAGCTCCGTCTGCAGTCAGCATCCATGTTTTCGGCTTACTTCTTTCTGCCAAGTTCTCTTTGACCACCTATATTCTGCGGCACAGCACACTCGGCTACTCGTCTAAGCACGTGAAACCAAGACAATATGTATTTCATACCACGATCGAGCTTGCTTCGACTAGTTGGAAGAAAGCCAGTCAATGAGTTACTTTGCTTCCAAGGTATCGCACCTAGCGTCAAAGGTGGCACGTCCAAGGGAATAACAATATAAGACGACAATCTAAAGCCGTGGCTGTCAGTCAACGTAACGCATCTCACACATCTATCTTCTGTAGATAGATCAAAGCCATATGGTTCATGTTACCTCACTGCAGAGGTTGCTTCAAGACCACCTTACCAAAAGTCCTCATCTCCTGCATTCTGTACAGTTCATTGACAGCATCTTTGCCCGTACCTTCAAATACTCTAACAGGTGTCGGCTTATACTCGCCTCCGTAATTCTCGATAACCCAGTGGAGAGCTCTCCAGTGCCTATCCGCAGCAACCATATCCTTGGGTATGACCAGCTTGGTGCCATCAGGTAGATCAAACTCGACGTGGAAATGTCGGCCGCCTATGGTGATCTCAAACCCCTCATGACGGGCCAACAGGACGGTTGCCATCCGGACTTTATCATGGGGAGGGATGAGGCTCTTCAGGGCATCCTGTGAGACGGGGTTCTCAAGAGATCCGAGCGCGTCGAAGCCCCAAATTGTTCCCTTGGTTCCTTGTAGTGTTGCTCTGACCTTTTCCGTGATTTCGGGTCTTGATAGTCGAAGCATTGCGTTGCACCCAGTGCCTTTAGAAATTCGTGTCGCTTGGCAGAGGCAACAACTATGATGGAAGACACTCGACTGGCCCGCGCAAGCTGAGTAGCAGCCATGCCAACACTCGTCGCACCACCCCAGATGACCAGAGCACCCTCAGGAGTAGCAGAGCCTTCATCAGGAGTGCCATGAGCCACGCTTGGTGGTAGTGGTAGACCGAGACGGTTAAAGAGTGCGTCGCCTGCGGTGGGTACCACAACTCCAAAGCCAGCAGCAGCATGCGAAGGAGTATTCTCAGGAACCTTGAATATCCACTCGGGCTTGACTGCTATATACTCTTGATGTGCTGAATGACGCCAGGCGCGAGTATTGCCGCCACCTACACAGCCAGCAACCACATCACCAACTTTGAAGTCGAGATTCTTGGATTCGAGAACTTGGCCGCAGAATTCATTGCCAAGTGCGTAGTTCTTGAGGGCGAAGAGCTCAAGAACTCGTACGTCGGAAAGATTAACACCCGAGTATAGGACCTTGACAAGAAGCTCTTGTTCTTCAGGCTCCGGAAAGGGGAGGTCGCGAACGACAACTTTGCCCTCTTGGTTGGCTTGGTGGACATGATGGCTCAGTGTACAGTGGTTTGTAAGAGGAGAATCAGAGGATTGATTAAGCATGAGATGATGTGAGACTGTTTTATACGTCAATGAATAAGCACTAACTGAACAAAGCGACTTGGTTGGATGTTTCCGTTGCATTGGGGTAAGACGTCTAGACCTACCACACAGGCAGCGATGCTGCTATAGGCATCTACATACGATTGTCCAGGCAGCGTGATAAATGCCTGGATCTTTAATCTATATATACCTTCATAAGGTAGCCGTAAACCTTTGAAATGGCCATAGACGAGCAATTTTACATAAACAACCACTGCCATGACCGTCACCGAAGTTGGCTGCATGTTCGCCAACCCTGGGTCCAACATCATGGACGAATCCACGCCAGCGGGCAAGACTCTCAACAATGCTTGGGAGGTAGTTACTACTAAGCCAGGCGGTCCTCAGCGTGTTTACTGGGGTGTAGAGTCGGCCCATCCGTTGAATGTATGGGGCTTTTTCGACTTTGCATCAGTTGAGCAGCACCGGGCATTCGCTGACAAGTAAGTGTACCCTCACATACTCTGCACGCTCACTCACGATTCCAGGTATGGTGCTGAAGCAGTCAAAGATATTCCCAAGATTTGCACCCATCCAGAGTTTTCAAAGCACCTCAAAATGATTCCCTCTTCTCGTGTTCTTGAATCTCCTCTGACTGAAATTATGCTGGCGTATTTTCCTCAGGATATTCCTCAAGACAAACAGGAGGCTCTTTCAGCTCAACTCAGTCATATTCTCGCAAACAGCTTTGAAAGTGACCCTGATGTCATCGAGGTAGCCCGAGGTTGGGGTTTGGAAAACGACTTTCCTGTCAGGGGCAAAGATGGGCAGCTAGGAAAGGTTCTTATGGGCTTTGTTGGCTGGCGCACTACTGCTGCGCAGGCAAACTGCTGTGGGACAGATGAATACAAAGAGGCTGTATCCCGAATTAAGGAAATGGAAGGCTGTGTCAGCTTTTACGGGTTGACTGTGAGCTGTCAGCATATGGAAAGGGCATGAGGCATATGAGGCTGGGCATAGCCTATTTTACGACCCCGTCACTCGTTACTCTATATAGTATGCTTTTACATGCATATGAAGCTTTTTAAAAAAGAAAATGGTTATTAGGTGAAGCATACTAGATGTCTGTCATCTCCTTTGGTACAACATGTCACAGTCTTGAATGGCATTAGTTACAGTAACTGGCAAATAACGAGAGAACTTGACAAGCTACTAATCAACTTTTTCAAACTGATCATGGCAAAAAAGCCCATCCAACGTCCTCATCAATATTTTACCTCGTATTACGAATTCGAAACGTCTCGAGATATACATCACCATGGGTCTTTTGGTCCAGACCGTCAAAGACCGCAACGGAATAATTACAGCCTCGAGCGAGCCTACCTAGCCAACGTCCTTTAATTCCAACTCTTCCGCTTCACGAATGGTCGATCCGGCAACTTTACGCCGAACAATTTGGGGTTTGCGGGGGAATACATCTATGGGGGCGGGGATGATCTGCAGCTAGGGCTGGGGAAATCGACTCCCACGGGAAGCTCGAGCCGCGGATAATTCGAGGTCCACGAATGGCATGTCTTTACGGGAACAAGCTTATACTCGATTAGCTCAGATGGTTCAACTTTGTTAGCGAATACTCAACCTCATCTGAGACGAGGAGGCGTTGACAGACGGGATATCGGCTTCTCAAGATGTCGCGTTGTTCTTTGAACTGATGGACTGGGGGGGTAGGGATGGGTATGGGGATGGTGACGAGATGATGCCTGTTATCAACTTGTATAAAAGCTGTATAAACTCCAACTCATCAACTACTGTCTCTAACAAGTTCAGCTCTCTCAACAGCCAGCATGAAGGTCTCCGTCTTCTTCTCCACCCTCTCCCTCTTCGCAGGCGCCCTGGCCGAAGCCATTGAGCTTCCAGCTGGTGTGCCTCGAAACATTGAAGAGTTTCGTGCCAAGCATCCCTACGAACCTCCCGCCAAGAGGAGCCATCGACGAGTAGTCACTATTAGACACTCCAAGAACGATCACGATGATGTCTCTTCAGACTTTTACAAAGGTCTGAAGAAGGCTAACAAGGGAGGCACTCTCTACTTGCCAAAGGGACGCACATATGTCATTGGCAGGCCGCTGGATCTTACCTTTCTCAACGATGTTCATGTCCATCTTGATGGCGAGATCAAGTTTACCAATGATACTGCGTACTGGCAGAAGAACGCTTTTGCCCATCCATTCCAGGTACGCCCCCCAAGACGGGCCTTTAACTCTGCTCTAACATACTATAGAACTCCATCATGTTCTGGAAATGGGGTGGCAAGAGCATCAAGATCTACGGCAAGGGTGTGCTGAATGGTAACGGACAGAGGTGGTGGAACGGTGCGTCTCCCATCGTCAACCTCCTCGACTGGCGTACTAACCATGCTCAGAATTTGCTGGCAAGGAAATTCTCGACACTACTAACGCGTACCTGCGCCCTATTCTCTTCTATGCTCAGAATGCTACCGGGCTCGATATTCAAGGCATCCACTTCAAGGACTCGCCATGCTGGACCAACTTTGTCGTTACGTGTAAGTGCCACTTGTGTTTTGGCGGCACACTCGACCACTGACAACCTTGCAGCCAAGGATATCTCTTTCAAGGACGTCATCTGCACAGCTCGCTCCAACAATGCGACAGCTCTACCCAAGAACACCGATTTCTTTGATTCGCTCAACATTGAACGCCTCACTGTCGAGCGCGCTTGGGTAGACATTGGTGATGATTGCTTCTCCCCCAAGAGCAACGCATCAGACATCCACGTCAACACCATGTACTGCAACGGTAAGAAAACACCCGTCAAACTGTCTGTACACACGCCAACAGCCCCAGGCACTCATGGTCAATCCATCGGCTCTCTGGGCCAGTACAAGGGCGAAATGTCCTTTGTCAAAGACACCGTCATCGAAAACGTCTGGATGCTCAACGGCCAGCACGGCGCCCGTCTCAAGACCTGGGCTGGTCCTGACATTGGCTATGGCTTCATCGACAACATCACCTTCCGCAACTTTTGGGGTGGGAACAATGATTACAGTGCTTTCATCGACAGCTGCTACTTCAACATCAACGCCTCAACCTGCGCGCAGTACCCCTCACGTATGAACATCACCAACGTGCTCTTCCAGAACTTTACAGGTTATAGCTCTGGCAAGTATGGCGATGCTGTGGCGAAGTTGACGTGCTCGACTAGTAAGGATGCTGTGTGTGAGAACATCAAGTTCAAGGACTTTAACATCAAGACGCCTTGTGGTGGAAAGGCGGTCATCCTTTGTGATGGTGTCAAGGATATTGGGGTTGATTGTGTTAGTGCTACGAGTGATGAGGGCAAAGCTGCCTTGAAGAACAAGTGTGTGGCGCCTCAAGCTTCCGCGAGCCCGTTCAAAGTCAGGAAGTTCAATGGGTAGAAGTTTGAGGGTGTTGGATTATCCGTCACCAGTAATAGCATTGAATACATTCACAAATATTATAAAGAGATACGTGTAAGAGGTTTGACACCTTCATCAGGAGTCTTTATTCGATCAGCAGTAAGAAAGAATATCAAAGAAGCATGAATAAGCCAGCCTTGGTGATTTGTATGTAGCCCAAGACTGTATTATGCTTGTATTGAGATCACCAGCTATAGCAACACTTTATTATCAGCTTTAATGACCTATTTTCAAGGTAGAGTATTCTCGATCTTGTGTGTGGTCATAATTCATGTGTGTAGCTGAATAGGTATCGAAAGTAGTAAAGCATTGTTTGTGCCAGGCAGCTGACGAACGAGTATTAAGGAGAATATTAGCTAGTAATTGTATCTAAAGATTTAGTTTCCAAATCTGCTACTTACTGTCAGTGAAAGATCACATCTATCTATGGTAGACGTCTCTGGCTGCTGTGTTTAGGGTATGCAAGTGGAGGTGTCATTGTCACAGCTAGATTAGATCAGATGCGATAAGATAACGATAACAACTGCCGATGGCGGGTCACGTACCTGCCCAGTGCGAGTCCCAGTTGCCCCTGGCACTTTCTCACTTAACGCGTGAAGACGCGCATGCGGCTGGACTTTCCCGTCCCGCGACGCGACTGCCACGGTATTCAATTTAGGAGGACATGGCCCATCTCCATACTCTTCTTCATCACATCTTGACTTTTTTTGTTCCTTTGCCAAATTTTCTGATCATTTGCTTGTAGATTTGCAACCGTCATAGAGTCTTGTTCATCGTCACTTTCGGGTGATTCACGATTGTCTAATTCGTTTCCTCAGCGTCGAGTACCCCCAATTGAACCGTTCTGCTGAGGCCATTCACCACTGTCGAGTTCCAAGATGGTGAGCGAACGAGCAACGGCAGCGCGTACGCCCGCGAAAGCGACCAAACCGACTGCATCTACTTCTTCTGCCAAACAACGTTCAATTGTTTCCTTCTTCCAAAAGGCTGTGCCCTCCTCCCCCGCCGCCGCCGCATCATCGCCTCTTTCAAAGGCCTCTCCCGCCAACAAGCAATCATCGTACCTCAAAGAGACAACGAAAGCCAACTCTCTTCCTAAGCCGACTCCTCTTTCTAAGCCCAAGTCGACACCCATTGCTTCCGTCAAACGCTCGACTCCCGTCCCTAGCAGTGACGCCATCGAACCTCCAAGCTCACCAGAGATTCTTGATTCAACTGTCAAGGTAGAAGATTACCCCCTTCATCACCCACCGCGACACAGACTGAAACAAAACAAGCAGTCCACTACCAAAATGAATGGCGACGCTCTTCCCAGCAGTCCGACTCGTAAGGTGAGATATCCACCATGTCCTCTGTCGACCTCGCCAACCGCTAATGCGCTTTAGGTCAAAAAGGTCGTTAGCTACGCCGAATCCTCTGATGAAGACGAGCCCTTCCAATTCGGCGGTGCTTCCAGTGCCCGCAGGCGGACAAGAGTCGCCCGGCCAGTTGTCAAAGACGAAGACGACTACGAGGAGGAAGAAGAGGAAGAAGAGGAGGAAGAGGAAGTTGTGCAGGATGAAGATACTGGTATGCACCCATCTCCGAGTGGGAAAAACGGCCCTAACGATATAGACACTATGGATGACTTTATCGCCTCTGAATCGGAAGAAGATACCGCTCGTTCCAAGAAGCGGAAGCGCCCCTCCAAGTCAGCCGCACCCCGCAAGAGATCCAACGTATCCTCGCCGATTCCCGCACCCGACATGGATATCAAGGATAGCATTCTTGAAGAGGACGAGCTGATGGATGACGTCGAAGGATCTACCGCATCACAATGGAGTTATAACCCTGAATCCTCCGACAAGCATCCCGTTGTCAAACCTGCCGAGAGGATCACTGAACGGGATCCCAAGTACAAGGAAAAGGCACATACCAAAGATCCCGATCAAAGGTATCCTTGGCTTGCCAATATCATGGACAAGGAGAAGCGAACTCCCGACGATCCTGAGTACGACAAGCGAACAATCTACATTCCACCACACGCTTGGAAGAAGTTCTCGCCTTTTGAAACTCAATATTGGGAAATCAAGCAGAATCTCTGGGATACGATCGTCTTCTTCAAGAAAGGCAAGTTCTACGAACTCTACGAGAACGACGCCACCATTGGTCATCAGCAGTTTGACTTCAAGATGACGGACCGAGTCAACATGCGCATGGTCGGAGTGCCCGAGAGCTCGCTCGACTACTGGGTTAACCAGTTCATTGCCAAACAGTACAAGGTCGCCCGTGTTGACCAAATGGAGACCAACCTGGGCAAGGAGATGCGCGAGCGACAAGACAAGAGTAAAAAGGCAGACAAGGTCATTACACGCGAGCTGGCCTGCATTCTCACGGCTGGAACCCTCGTTGATGGTGGCATGCTGCAAGATGACATGGCGTCCTACTGCGTGGCCATCAAGGAATCCGTTGTCGACGACCTTCCCGCCTTTGGTATTGCTTTTGTCGACACGGCGACCGGTCGCTTCTACCTTTCAACATTTATAGATGATATTGACTTGACAAAGTTCGAGACCTTGGTTGCTCAGATTGGGCCGCGAGAACTACTCCTGGAAAAGTCTCACCTCTCTACCAAAGCCCTGCGCATCCTCAAGAACAACACCAGTCCTACCACAATCTGGACGCACTTGAAGCCGGGCACCGAGTTCTGGGAAGCCGATATGACACGCCGCGAGCTCGACTGCGCCAAGTACTTCAAGGCTGAAGATGCCGACGACGAGGTCTGGCCTGAGACCCTCCAGGCGCTTCGAGATGATGATCTTGTCATGTCGGCAACTGGCGCACTAGTGTCATATCTGCGCTTCCTCAAGGTTGAGGGACCTTTGTTGTCGCAGGGCAACTTTGAGGTCTACAACCCCATTCAAAAGAACGGAACTCTGATTCTGGATGGGCAGACGCTCATCAATCTCGAAGTCTTCTCCAACTCAGTTAATGGCGGTTCAGAGGGTACTCTGTTTAGTCTACTTAACAAGTGCGTGACACCCTTTGGAAAGCGCCTCTTCCGGTCATGGGTGGCGCACCCGCTTTGCAATATTGATCGCATCAACGAGCGTCTCGACGCTGTCGAGATGCTCAACGCCGATCAGACGGTTCGTGAGCAGTTTGCCTCGCAACTCGTCAAGATGCCCGACCTGGAGCGTCTCATCTCGCGCATCCACGCCGGCGCTTGCAGACCCGAAGACTTTGTCAAGGTTCTAGAAGGCTTTGAGCAGATAGAGTACACTATGGGCCTTCTTGGAGCCTACCAGGGTGGCAATGGTCTCGTCGATCGTCTTATTTCCTCGATGCCGAATCTCGACGAGCCTTTGAGCTACTGGAGAACGGCGTTTGACCGTCGCAAGGCTCGCGATGACAAGCTGCTTATTCCTGAGCGCGGCATCGAGGAGGATTTCGACGAGAGCTCAGACCGGATCGGGGAGATTAAGCAGCAGCTTGCCGAGCTTCTGGAAAAGAAGAAGAAGGAGTTCAAGTGCAAGCTCCTCAAGTTTACAGACGTCGGCAAAGAGATTTATCAGTTGGAGGCGCCGAAGAGTGTCAAGGTCCCTTCGAGCTTCCGACAGATGTCGGCCACAAAGGACGTCAAGCGTTGGTACTTTCCCGAGTTGTCGCAGCTCGTGCGAGAGCTCCAGGAAGCCGAAGAAACTCACTCGCAGCTGGTGCGCGAGGTTGCTTCTCGCTTCTTCAAGAAGTTTGACGTCGACTACGATACTTGGTTGACAGCCATCAAGATCATCTCGCAGCTGGATTGCCTGGTCAGCTTGGCCAAGGCCTCAGCATCACTCGGTCACCCCAGCTGCCGCCCTCAGTTCGTCGACGAGGAACGAAGCACGGTTGATTTCCAAGAGCTTCGACATCCTTGTATGATGAACACGGTTGATGACTTTATTCCCAATGACATCAGGCTCGGCGGCGATCAGGCCAAGATTAACCTATTGACAGGAGCCAACGCCGCGGGCAAGTCTACTGTCCTCCGAATGGTGAGTCAAGCCCGCAAAATAGTCTTTACAATGCTGACCATGCACAGTCTTGTGTTGCCGTGATCATGGCCCAGATCGGTTGTTATGTCCCGGCCACTTCTGCGCGACTAACCCCGGTTGACCGCATCATGTCTCGCCTCGGAGCTAATGACAACATCTTTGCCGCTCAGTCGACTTTCTTTGTTGAATTGTCAGAAACCAAGAAGATTCTGTCTGAAGCTACGCCTCGGTCGCTGGTCATTCTCGATGAGCTTGGTCGCGGAACCAGCTCTTACGATGGTGTCGCTGTCGCCCAGGCTGTTCTTCACCACGTCGCTACCCACATTGGATGTGTCGGCTACTTTGCCACGCACTACCACTCCCTTGCGACAGAGTTCGAGAACCATCCTGAGATTCGAGCACGTAGGATGCAGATTCATGTTGACGAGGAGGAGCGACGGGTTACGTTCCTGTACAAGCTTGAGGATGGTGTCGCCGAAGGCAGCTTCGGTATGCACTGCGCTGCTATGTGCGGCATCTCATCGCGTGTGATTGACCGCGCCGAGGTTGCTGCCAAGGAATGGGAGCACACCAGCAGACTCAAAGACAGTCTGGATAAGGCCAAGACAGGATGCTACATCCCACTGGGTATTCTAAGCGATGTTGGAGCGCTGCTTGGCGACAAAGGTGAGATGGGAGACGAGGGAGTGCATGTACTTCTCAGCGCTATCGAAGCGCTGTAGGATTGCTGTAGTGTAACAATAGGCTGAAATGGGGTACAAGGAAGGATATGAGCTGGACAGACAGGGTTCTAGAGAGAGCATGGGAATATTATGCAGGGCGTATATGGCGTCGTTTTC
Organism: Fusarium sp. NRRL 66182; assembly: GCA_013266265.1. NCBI lineage: Eukaryota > Fungi > Ascomycota > Sordariomycetes > Hypocreales > Nectriaceae > Fusarium > Fusarium sp. NRRL 66182. The sequence goes on along the minus strand of JABFAK010000101.1, from coordinate 68,039 downwards.
GTATGTAGCAGAGATGGGACATTGCTCTGAGAGAATTGTCAAGGGGTAAATAGGCGTTACAATGGAGTTGGCCGATCGAGGCGATAAATTTACTTGGATACCTTCGATGTTTGTTAGATGCAAGATATAATGTCTGATACTATCTAGTATGACAAAAGGTTGTGTACATGATCACTTTGTACTATGCACTAGAGTTACCAAACCCCCCAGATCCTTGATGCTATTCCCACCCTCGACTCAAATCACAAGTCACTCCCAGCTCCCAACTGCAACCCTCTACCGGCCCCGTCACTCTTCCACCACCGCAGAACCAGCAGGCGAAGCGCTGGCCTTCTTCTGTCGAATTCTACTCGACGCTCGAGAAGGTACACTAGGCTTACCAGGCGTCTTCTTATTCCGCTTCGGAGTCTTGCCGACTACCTTTTGGTCAGTATCTCTCATTCTTCCCGTATCAGTCAGTGGATGAACTCACTATCGTCCTTCTTGGCCTTCTTCACAGCTGGTCCATCGTCAGAAGTCTCCTGCGACGCAACAGCCTCACTCGCTCTTCTCTTCACACCGCGCTCATGGCCCAAGTCCGCAATGTCATCCACGTCTGGTTTCAGCGACTCGTCTGAATCAGAATCACTCTGATATCTATACGGCTTATCCTTCTCCTGCCTACCGACCCACGTAGAGTGTCTCTTCTTTCCTGATCCGACATCCGACGTCGGGCCAGGGTCTTCCCAGGTCCCCGGAAATGGAGGATGGCCTTCGTACGGCGGCCAGGGGATGTCCCACCACCGATTGTTGTCTTCGTTGTTAGGGTCAGAACGCCAGATGGAAGCGAAGTGGTCGGCTGAGTTGGTTGGGTAGATTGTGCGTGCGTAGGTGGGATACCTGTGAATGAACTTTGCCTTGATGGACCCGAGCTTCTTGGGGAGAGATGAGGCGCGGATCCAGCCGCTGCGGTTGGGGAGATGCTCGGAGGAGCCGAGACCATTGCGGATTCTACAGCAGCGGGTTTTGTCGGTGTGAGACTGGGGATGTCAGTGTCTTGTTCTAGTATGAGGGTGGGGGGTAGGACTGACCTCTATTTCCTTCTCACGACCAACGGGTGAGTGGTTAGGACTCTTGCTTCGCCTCTTGGGCGCTTTGCGAAGACACTTGGAGCAGTACATGTCATCATCAGGGTCAAAGTCTGGATCCTCGGGGCCTAGTTTCTTGGCCCAGTCTGGAGATGTTGCTCTTCGACGATGGACTACCACTCCATCATATTCCTCCTCGTAGTCGTCGGTATCATCGCTTGAATACTCGTATTCCTCGTCGTCGTCTCGTGTACGGCCTCTTCTGGGCTTTTTGGCGACACGGGTTCGACCTTGGGTCGCTGAACTCTTAGATTCGCTACCGTGGGCGTCGGCTGGGGATGCTGCGGTGATGCTTGACTGAGAAAGGCGTGGCCTTTGAGATGATCTACCGCGAGAGACTGTAGAAGCAACATCACTTGCTAATTCATCTTCAGAATTCTTATTCCGAGCACGAGACTTGCGAACGGATTTCTGTATCGTGTGCTCGGTCTTGGAGGCTGCCGCCACAGTAACTGAGGACTCATTGGACCCTGTATTGACAACTTGAGTATCCGAAGAGACTTGGGTCACAGTTGGAGTCGGAGTTGTACGGCTGCTTAGACTCCCTTGCGAAGGAGGTGGTCGAGGAGTCGGTTGTCGAAGGGTAGAGGCTTCTGTATCCGTCTGCTGTTCATCCTCCTCCTCCTCTTCTTCTTGTTCGTCATCAGATGGAAGCATCTGTACCTCTTTCCCATGGCTATCACGCACATGACGACGATACTGCTGCTGCGACATAGATCCAATATAAGCACCACACTTCTCAAAGTAAGCGCACTTCTTAGGCTGAGGACCAAAGTTTGCTGCTCGTATCTTACTCTGAGCAGCAGCAGCAGCAGCAGCAGCCGTGGCCTTGGCTTCATTTCTTATAGCCTGTTCCCGTGCAGTCGTCAGAAAGGGGTCGTCAATCGGTGGTGCGTTCTTGACAAAGCGATTCGCTTGAGGATGGGAGAGATTTGCGAGGCTCACGAGTCGAGAACCCAGAGCAGAGCCTGAAGTCGCAGTAGCGTTTGCCGGTTGGTGTGAGAATACGGGTGGTTGTTCAGTAGGAATAGTGCCTCCTTGCGCGATCGCTCTAATATCCGAAGCAATTTGTAATAGTCTGCCAACATTTCCCGATATCGATCTGTCGCCATATAGCTGGTTACCAGCCATTCCATTGCCCATGTTCCCAAAGGTCTGATTAGGCTGAGCAGTCATCCGCAGAGACTGCAACGCTGGCTGCGCTTGTCGAGAAGATTCATCTCTTGTCTCACCCCTCTGAGGAGTCCTGGGAATATTCTGTCTATGACTTTGCCTCTCAAGACTCAGAATCCTCTTCAGCGCATCACTGTGCTTCTCCCGCATATGGGCGTCCCTCTGCTCATTATCCCACCACTCAAACAAGCTCTCCTCACACCACGGACACTTCCTTGACCGATGAGCCATCTGCGCATGTTGTTCCACAGCTTCCTTCTCATCAAGACGAAAGGTGAAGTTACAGCCGCCAAACGGACATATCATCGTGCGCTTGAGGACGATATTGCGTACGTTCCAAAAGGCGTTTTGAAGCTCAGCTTGCTCAGTGGGTGTGAGGATGGCTTTTGATATCATGGGGACGTTGCTGCCAGTTCGAAGAATCTTTTCGACGGGTGGTGCAGTGAGAGGGATTTCAACATCAGCGGCTGGCATGTCGATTTGTGTGCCTGATGGCCAGGCCCGAGGCTGCCAGTCGTGAAAGATACTGGGCTGTGTGGTATATGTCCTTTCTCGGTCGTCATTTCCGACTGGCTCTTTGAGTTTCCATGGTGATTCGGTGTATGGGCCAGGCAGTTCATTGACCACATGTGGTTCACTTTCATCAGACAAGTCTTCCTCCATGTCAACATCTTGATTATCGTTACCACGGTGGTCGTCAAAAGAAACGTGTGCTGGTTGTGGTTGACTATCCTCGTCTCCATCCCCATCTTCCTCTTCTGTCTCGTCTTCTTCAGAGTCCGTGTAGTCGTCCCCAAAAAGATGCCATGTACCATCATCCCATTTCGGTCGACTCGTCGCCAACACTCCAACATCGTACTCCTGGCTCTCCTCTTGGACTACTTGACCTGGGCCATGCAGTGTCTGGGTACTAGGAAACCGGAGTCCGCCGGTCGAGGTCGCAGGCTGCGTTCCAGCTTGAGGCTCAGGAGGTGTCTCAAAGAATTCTGTCCTGTATTGCGACATCGGCGGCTCGATCTCACCATCCTCATCTACCCTTATCTCATACCGGTTGTCAACAGGATCCAGTGCAACAGGCTCTGAGGGATAGTTTTTGGCAGGGTCGATTCTGTAATCATACATGTCGTTGATTTTAAGAACTTCTCGTTTCCATCGGACGCGTCCTTCGGCGTAGAGCTCGTCATCATCTTCAGAGAAGTGCCCAAGCTCGCGATGGTCCACACGCACTCCCCAAATATTGCTCTTGGGTATGCAAGTGACCCAGTCGGCTTCTGCCTTCTTCAATAGAGAGATGGTGATATTGGGAGATGTGATGGATTGTCTGAGACGAAGCCAGTCGTCTTCGGTTGACTTGAGAGTGATCAAGTATGAAGGCGAATCCATGTCTGGCACCTGATAACTATCGACAGAGGGAGTCTCTTTGAGCAAGACATGGTCACGAGTCTCTCGCCAATTGACGTGTTGTTGAGTACGAGCACAAAGCTTATCAATGGCCTTCCACAACGAGCCCAGCTCCGATGTCAGGGGTGGCATCTCTTCAGAGACCTCACCACCGCTGTACCAGTCTGGAAACAAGCGACAATGTCCAGGCTCCCAGCTTATATGCAGTGCAAAGTACCAAGTTGGGAGCTTTTGGAGTTTCTTTCTCAGATCGTCGCCGTATGGACATGTGGGACCAGCATACTTGCGTTTGGGGAAGATCTGCCAGCCTTCTATGCCACTGGGACCATCGAGGGACAGATCAAAGGCTTTCGTGGTGTCTCCTTCCATCACATAAACCGCCTTCATCTTGTTCCAAGTCGCCAGGTCGAGTGCCTCACTGGTAATCTCACAGATCTGACCATAGGCCTCGGGAAAGAAAGCCGACGCCCGATATTTGCGCGCCACCAAGTATGGATTGGGATGAGGGTAGTGGTTGGGTAGAATGATGGGACGAACATATGGTTCAAGCCATGAGCATTCAACCATCCAACAAGCGTCAGGGTTGTTGAGCGGATGAAGCAATTCCCAAGCCCACAGCGGCAATCCCATGGCGCCATAAATGACGGGGATCTTCCATGAAGCATTGGGCTTGTTCTTATCAAACAGGCGGAATAGGGCGTGGTTGTAATGGGAAAGCTCAGGCCTGCCGAATAGAACCTCCATGGTAGCCGTGAAGTGAGCGTTGAACTGCTCCGATCCATACTTGCCGATGATGAAGCTGTCGGTCTTGGTCTTAGGGAAGGGCAGGTAAGCATAGCTGATAGCCTCTGTTGCTGGTCCATTCTTGGCTGGTCCGAGAGAGCGACCAATCTTGGCCATATCTGTCGAAAACTGTTCCCTGAAGGGCTCCCAGGATGGTCTCCATGCGTCCTTTTCGTCCCATCCGTGAGTAGCAAATAAAGCACAGCATTTCCCATGCCCATTCAGCAAACGGTCCTTAAAATGCTGTACAAGATATGCCATGGCCGGGCTATCACTGCCCAAGGGTAACCGATCATGAATGACCTTGGGCTTGGCTGTTTTGCGGTCAAAGACGAGGAGGGAGTACTTGGTGGCAGTGGTAGAAGATGGCTTAATGCAGAGCAGCTGTCGGAGAACAGTTGCGTATGAATACCACTTGCTAGGAACAAAGGGAATGCAACCATTGAGGCCATACAGATAAACCCAGCCATCCCGTGGGACTGCGGACGTCTCGTGGTCGGGAAGGTAATCAGGAGTGTCGCGACAGACTGTATCATTCGACTCGCCTCCACGAAGACCGAGAGTTGGTTCGTCTGTCTTTGCGATCGGTATAGGATAGTTGAAGGCTTCCTTGGCTTCAAGTTGTCAGTCTCGCCTTATAAGTCAAGGTAGCAATAGGTGAGTTGGCTTACCTTTCAGACCATCCTTTCCCCAGTTTCGGCCATCATGAGCCGTGAGGAAGTGCATCGGTGGCCTGGCGTTGTATCGCGCGGGCTCTGGCTTATGCATGCCCAGATCCTTGGCGAGTTCCTCGAGAGGATTCACCATGGGAGCAGCGGGAAGTCCAAAGTACATCATTGTCAGCTTCGTAGCCAGCGTGTCCTTGACGCCCTTAAAACTACTGGCAAGCAAAGCTTCGTATCGCTTCGTGTTGGCAGCTTGCAGCCCCTTAACGTCAGCACGATCAGATGGTACAAACATCCGAGAATCGTGGTAGGTTAAATTTTCCGACACGATCTGCTGAATAGTCCTATCCGACTGCAACAATGAAACGAAGAAAGCGTGTGTCTTCTTCCACCCTTCATCTTGTGGTTTGATATGAATGTTATGGTGTTTTGCGGCTTCATCTGGTGTTACGCATGGGATGGGATCACCCGAGTCAAACGCTGATGAGGTACCCATCTCCATCTTTAGTTTTGAGGCCCGGCCAGCGAAGGAGACGGATGAGAAGTGACGAGAGAAAGAACAAAGATCTAAGCACAGAGTCTATGGGGTATAGAGAGATAAAAGAATAAGCACAAGGTGGTAAGGAGCCCAAGCAAAGGAAGAGGATGTAGGGACGTGATGAGAGTTCAAGTAGATGTATAGCAGAAGAAACGATAAAGATAGAATAGAAATAGAAAGGTGGTTTAAGATAGTGACGGCAATTGGCGAGGTTAAATTGAATGCATGGTGAATGAGCATTCCCCTGAGGTGAATGTCCTCGAGCGACCCAGCTAGAAAGCACTGACCTGTGTGCAATACCATTGTTCTCCAAACTAGCAACATCCAAAGTGCTAGATGAGCTTTTGGATTGGCGTTTGGGACAAAGAACGGGTGGGCTCTTTGAACAGGTTGATGGTGTGGTCTATGGAAGTGCTTCCCCTTCCTCGGCATACCCGCTTGTCTTTTAGGTCAGTCACCTCGGGTCTTTGGAAGATTCGAGTCAACGATTCATCTTGGCCAAAGATGAGCGGCTGATGGGAAACGACTAAACGACCTCGAGTGTTAGTTTGCAAGGTAGTCAACTTGGGTGTACATCGCAGGGCGGGATAAGTCACCGAAATACTGTCCATTGCCACGAGAACATTTGTGCAGTTGCGCAATATTATCTCGGTCAAAGATGTATCCCGAATGAGATCTCAATAACGTCTGCACAATACAAAATTAGCAACAAGCGAAGCCAAAGCTCCCACTCACCTCGTGGTAGAGCCACAATCAGCCTCCCTTAAACTACCAGGTATATGCCCTCCTTTGTTCTCAGCTCCGGCTGCGTCAGGCAGAAATGAGGGGAAGATCATTCAATATGAACAAAGGATCTGGTACCCGTCTAGACACTTATTCGAGGTAGAGGGCACCTCGCTGTCTGCTTTCTTGCTTCTTTGTCCCTCATTAATAACTTGTCAGGTGTTGGGGCGACTGCTGCGTCACGAAAAGAGTCGTTCATTGAAGTATTATAGAGCTGCCTCCTTTGTCCGAAGCCGAATGTTGGAGTCGGACTGATGCGATGCCATGTTTCTCGTCTGGCACACTCGAATCATTCAGCATACTGCTTCACCAACTCCTCCAGCTTTTCCTGAAAGTCGGAAAAGTAGTTGATAGCCTGGATTATTTTGCCCTCGCTTGTGCCAAAGCCACTCCTAGTGAATGCAAGCTTCCAGGCGCTCTCATCCTTAACCAGAGCATTGTAGTCTCTTGTCTCCCAGCTCTTATTAGCAGGACCTTGTGCAAAGTATTCGCCGAGCTTGCCCTTCCAGGCTGACAAGTCCGCAGACGCAAGTTCGTTGAGCAGATTCGGAGAGATCGTGATATGCTGAATCATCGCAAGCTGCATTACCTCATCGACAGACGTGAGTGAAGCAGCCAGAACTTGAGTGCGGAATGAGTGACTGGTATAGTAGGCTTGTGCTTCACGGCAAAAGTCGAATGCTTTGTTATGATCCACATAACTGTGATTGTCAGACAAATAACGAGGACACACGGAAAACAGACTCATCCTGCTTCGAAATGGACTTTGAGCTCACTAACATAAGGGGCGATGTAGGTGCATTGTGCTTCGGCAGCTAGAGCCGCTTGCTCCATGCAAAACATGGTCGTTGCAAGTGTAGCAATGCCTTTCACCTCCAAGGCGCGGCACGCTTGGAGGCCTTCCCATGTGGCTGGAATCTTAATGCACACTCTTTTGGCATCGAAATCGGGGGCTAGTCCTTTGAAGATATTGACAATACCTGGAAAGATCATGAGCATGTGCGAAGTTGGCAGTCAACAAAAGCTTACGTTCGGCATCGCTTATAGTACCGGCGGTCGAGTACGACAGTTTTGGATTGGTCTGAATATGCACGTATCCTGTGACGTTGGGCACAATTAATAGCTGCAGTTTGACCATCTTGTCGGGTTAGTAAGGTCTCGTTGTCTTGAGGCGTGAATCATCGTACCAAGATTTGAACAACGAATTCCTCAAAGACCGCAGAGCCTTGCAATTCATTCAGGCCTTGTCGAGCATCTCGGATAGCTTCTTTGATCAACGCATCGTGATGCAATAGAGGTTTCCCCGCGAGTGGTCTTGAGATCTCGGAAAATGCAATGGCCTGGGACGGTAGTTAGCTTTGCCATTGGAGATACTCGCTAGAGTGCGAACCTGGTTAGACGTGCAGTCTGCAAAAGGACCAAGCTCATGGGCGACTACAGTAATTTAGCCCAAGAAAGACGATTCCAGGTGATGTGCTATTGTTCCGTACCATTGGAGTCGAGGGTATCGCAGTCGACCTGACTGGTCTTGCGAAGAGCGTTCAGCAATGTCGTCATTTCAGCAGGGGACTTGGAATAAGGAATGAGATATTGTCGAGAGAGATATAGTCTATTGTGTTATTTAATGACTATTCGAGCTGACAAGTCGAGACACTTGACCTGTCGTGGACCGTCCAGTCGTTCTTATGCCCGTCAAGCGACCCCCACGGCCAACAAGGCTGCTGTCAACGGCAATAATGCGCAGAGCTACCGTTCTTGGAGATCCGATGTATCGAATTGGAGTCGAACCCTTCTTCGCCAAAGAGGCGATCATGGGGGTGGGAATACGTGGGCCGAAGCTGTGGTTCTTGGGTGACGTGCGTAAACACCACTTGGCAATGGCTATTCTGCGCAGCATTGCCGGCTCTTTTCGGTTACCAACTCGTTCGATCTTGGTAAGAAAAGGCCATTGCATTGGGTTCTTTGAGTACATAGTCGAGCTTAGAGGCACTAGAGGCATTGAGTTTAGCGGCGATCGAGGAATCTCGACAGACATGGGAGTTCAATTTATTACCACTGGTGTCCCCACGTGACAGGTCACGCTCGCCCCCAGGAATTTCCCCGATTGGGTCATCCAGCCATTATCAAGAAATCTCCATGGTGAAATCACTCCACCACCCAGCCAATACGCTCACCAAAAGCCAATACCCTCCCCTCGGCGTCGGTTATGGACTGAGTCTCACGGAGAAACGGCCATGAACCAATTCGCCAGGCCATAATGCGACCACCACGATGTCTCCTCCCAGTCGCGGAGCTCCCCTCCCTGCTTCTCAAGACCCCCTCCACTAGACGATCCATGTCCTCTGCCGCAGCCTTCCAATCGCCCAGAATAATACTCCCTGCTACGCCATGGAAGGGGTCCTCGTTTTTCTTATCAAACAGGCTTTTCGACAGATCGAATTGCCTCGATTTTGTCATATTACGGCGTGCCAATGGCATATATTCCACATCAGCTACCACCGCGGCACCAGAGTCGACATTATCTACGACAAATCCTTCTAGTTCGCCGACTGAACATGTTGCTCCTCACCGAAGACGACAGGCTCAGCGTCGTGAAAAAGCCGCCGCTGAAGCTGCCGCCGCCGCCGCCGCTCGAGGCGAAGCACCACTCCCACCCGATGCCTCCTCTCTCCTCTCATCACACGCCGCCTCGCAATCGAGCTCTACGCGCCGATATCTCTCTGTCTTCCTCTCCCTCTCGAAGCCCCGATTAACCATACTCGTCGTCCTTTCCGCCATGGCAACGTATGCGCTATACCCTGTTCCCGAGATGCTCTCGCCCAGCACAACCGAAACACCCAGTCTAAGTCCACTCACGTTATTATTCCTCACAGTCGGCACGACACTCTGCTCAGCTAGCGCCAATGCTTTCAACATGCTTTACGAGCCCTCGACAGATGCCAAGATGACCCGAACACGAAACCGTCCCCTTGTGCGAAAGCTCATCTCACCGCAAAGTGCCGTGCTTTTTGCCATTCTATCCGGAGCCGTCGGAACAGGCGCCTTGTATTTTGGTGTAAATCCCACGGTTTCGGGGCTTGGTTTTGCCAATATTGTCATCTATGCTGGAATGTACACACCCCTCAAGGCTGTTACGGCTTTCAACACCTGGATCGGTGCTGTCGTGGGTGGTATTCCTCCTCTGATGGGCTGGGCTGCGGCTGCAGGTGAGACTGCCACCAAGGACGGTTCATGGCGCGAGCTCTTGTTCGCCAGCGACGGCTCATCCATCGGTGGTTGGGTCATGGCCGGTCTGCTGTTCGCATGGCAATTCCCTCATTTCATGGCCCTCAGCTGGCCTATCCGCGAGGAATACAAAAAGGCCGGTCTTCGAATGCTAGCATGGACAAATCCCGCTCGCAACGCGCGCGTCGCTCTGCGCTACAGTCTCGTCTTCTTCCCACTCTGCTTCTCCCTCTGCGCCGCCGGCGTAACAGAGTGGTCCTTTGCCGTAACAAGCTTCCCCATAAACGCGTGGCTCGTGCGAGAAGCCGTGCGCTTCTGGCGGTACGAGGGCCACAAGGGCAGCGCAAGGAGTCTTTTCTGGGCGAGTGTGTGGCATCTCCCCGGTGTTATGATCCTTGCTCTACTGCACAAGAAGGACATGTGGACCAGAGTATGGAGAAGCGTATTTGGCGAAGAGGAGGGAGAATGGGAGGAGGAAGAGCTGGATGAGATGATGAGCATGGCCGTAGAGAACGCTGGCAGCCAGTTACAGCGTGAGAAGCCAGTGCGGTGATGCGTAGGATGAGCGAATGAAGACTGTAACAATAAGTGTATCTATGTGATTGGGAGGTAAATCTCCCTGGCATCTTGGCTTGTGCTGCGCATGATTTATACACAGCTCATGTATCAATGTAGATTATCTGTACATAAAAACCAGGATAACAGTAAAAAGATTATATTCTGATTCAGTGACTGCAAACTTTGACGATACGACTGCTAGATCCTCGTGTCGTGGTATCTCTATCTCTAGTTGTACAAAGGAAATGTACCTCGTCATTCCCTCCCCTGCCAACTAGCATTTTAAACAACAAAAAATGAGCAAGGAGTAAAAAACATTACGCAAATGCTAGACGCCTAAAACAAAGGGTGAATGCATGATCGTCATTAAAAAAGCGCCCAAAACGCCAGACCTGACCCGTGCTGCTCGCCATGAAGCGTGTAAAAAAAAGACTGAGGAAGCACCGATACGATGCTGTATGCAAAGATTGACAAAAGGATTGGACGGCGAGGGATGAGTGATGCTTCCAATGAAGCTAGAAAAGGACGCTGAAAAGAGTTCAGGGGGAGGAGGTGAGAGAGTGCAAGGAGAGAAGGCTCAGGCTGGTCAAACACCACCTCTGCCAGGCCTGTTGATAAGATTCCCAATCCCCATATCCGAACTCTGTGGTCGTTGCAAGTACTGCTGGGGACTGTTCCCCTGGCTATGCCCCGGATGATGACCGTAGGCATTCGCACTCGCGCTGGAGCTCACACTCGACGAGTATCCGTGACCTGGGTAGCCGGTCCCGTATGCGGCGCCGAGGCTGTACTGAACGGCGGCAGCCATGTGGTGAGGCTGCAGCTGCTGGTGGAAGGAGGCGTTGGCCACGGACGAGGCGGTGGTCTCGGGGCTGCTATAGGATGCGTCTAGTTCGTCAACCGGTGTCAGGCCCATGCCGGAGATGCCGCTGTCGTCGTCATACCCTGAGAGAGCGCCGGACTCGAGACGGTCGCGACGGGCTGCGGCGCGGGCGGCGCTCTGCAGATTCTTGAGGCCGTTGGACATGCACTGAACAGATAGAGGTTAGTATCTATAGAAGGACAGGGCTGATGCGTGCTCACCTTGGCTTCGACAACGTTCCACTTCTCACCGGTTCGAGCTGCGAGACCACTCCAGATTTCCTTCCTCATTGCCATGTACTCCTGGGCCAGCCGCTGAAGCTTGAGATTATCCCAGTCATCAGTACCCTTGCGTTCCAAAAGTCGCTCGTGACGCTTGCGGCAGGCATTGGGCGTCTTGGAAGGAAAGTAGTTGGCTTGGATCTGGCCCCAGTTGAGACCCTGCATCCGCGCAGTGAGCAGCTGCTGGTCATCTTGGGGGGTCCAGGCTCCTGAGCTAGCACGATGCTGGACTGGTGGAGGAACAGAAACAGGCGGTGCGGTAGTTGGGGCATAGGATTCGTATGTGGGTTGTTGGGTCTGTGTTTGGAGAGCAAGAGATGAAGAAGCAGTAGTAGTCATGCCGTAATAGGTCGGCACGGCCATACGCTGCTGCTGCTGCTGCTGCTGCTGGTTGTATAGAGGAGAAGGGGCTAGAGAGACTGGGAGACCCGCATTGTAGCGGTTCTGAGAGGAGCTCTGGGCCCGTGTATGTTTCGGCATGATGGAAGAAACGGGGGTATAGTAAGGAGACGTGAAGGGATTCAGAGTGCCGAATCCAGTAAACAAGATTACGGATTAAACGTAAAGAGAGAAAGGTCCGGGTCAACCGGCCTGGTCTGCTTGGTCCGGTCTTGGATATAACGGCCCAAAAAGAAATGGAGACTCGACCGAGCGAGTATAATAGCGAATGGGTCAGATAGTGGAAAGGAAACAAGGAAAGCCCGAGATCCAATGGTCAAGAAAGCGACAGATGGAAGCGCCGAGAGAGAACCACAATTGTAAAGAAAGAGAATAGGAAAAATAACAATAGAAAGAGCCTGAGCGAAAGAAGAGTTGTCTGGGGAAAGGAGAGAGAGGACGAGGCCATGGCAGGCCGGATATGAAGCAGCTTTAAGGCCCAGGGACATCCATCCCTGGTGGATCGCGGCATCTGAGGCAAAGACAAAGACCAATCCTGCCATGGGCGGCTCTGGCACTGAAACAGGAACAGAGAGACAAAAAGAGTAAATGAAACAGCACACTTGTGTCTGAAAGCAATAGTATTCCATGAATGGCCCGCTGATATTGGTCCAGAAGGCGTCTGTTTAGGAACTCGGGCGGTTAGGCAATGGGCGGCTACAGTAGATGGATGAAGATGGACTCATCCATACTACCAGGTTTGAGCAAGCGCCAGGTTCTTTAGCTTCCGCTGTCAAAAGAGGGTTCGACACTTGCGATTCACGGCGTGTGCACAAGATAAACAGGCAAGACATCGACAGCCAGCCGACGTGCAGGTTTGGAGATGGTTCATGACAGTCTCCAGCGCGTGGGGAAATGAAACGGGGTCGGCGCATTGCATGTGGTGTGTCTAGACGTGGAGCCACAAGAAACAGACGCTTGTCTGTGAGTTGAAGAAGCGCGGGAGGGTAGATCGATGGACACGGCACGAACGACGGGAGGATTACAGCGGCAAGACATGCGCATCATCGTTGTGCCGGGGAGGAACAAAGAGTCCCTGTTGACCTGCTGGGTCCCTTGTATGTCTGGGTCTTGTTGGGATGAAATAACAAGTGTTGGCGCGGAATCATGGCAAGTGTTGTTGAAGAATGACATGCAAAGGTCTTGGTGTTGAAAAAGTACGTATCCCGTCCCTGAAAAGTGTGGATCCGGCGGCCATTTAATTGGCCAGGTATTTGGAGGCGCGCGTCTAACTTAGATTAGGCGACGCCCGAAATAGATGGGGTCTTCTATTTTCGGATATCTGCATCGTTCCAATTGGTCAAAAAGCGTTTAGGTATCTCACCCCCAAGATTCAGCAGACAAGGTACATGCCCGCTCTGGGATCTTGTGTCTTTGTGGGATGAATGGCAGGCGCTTGCAAAGGTCTTTAAAAATGGCCTTGGGCGTGTAGTGAAGCAGACGGGACGTTTCAGGTTGTTCTACAGACCCACGCATGTCTTGTTGCAATTGGGATGAACGATAAGATAATGCAGCATGACAGCATCACACAGTTTCCTTACATTTGGTATAATGGATGCTTATGTTATGAGTGCTCGTCGCTTTAAAGATTTTAAGGAGAGCTATGACACGACACTAGTATCTCTTGTTACCAAGCTAATTTTGCTGTAGAGCCTCATGTTCACTCAAGGCTTGATTGGCTGCAAGGTACCAACCAACCTAGTCGTCGCCTCATCGCAAAATGGCCCCTTGAGGGAAGAGACAGATTCTATCAGAATCTTCCACTCTCTAATCGCATCATGAAAAAAAGTTTATATCATCATCATGCTTTTTACAAGTTCAAAGAGCGTAGTTAGATCCGTAATGATGCTAGAAACAATTGTCGCAGAAACCCTGTCACTCCGCAAACATTCCCTTTCCTTACATCTCCCTTCTCCACGTTTCGTCGCTTGCGATTAATTTCCTGTTGTCCCCTCCAACATAATCATTAGCAGCAATGGTGAACATGTCTACCGAACGACGTCAGCAACGTTTTCTTACGGATTTCCTTCCGGAAGAAACGCCAATTCCTATGCTCTACCAAAATAAACAACCACCTCTCCAGTATCTAGCCCCAGACCTACCGACCCAAGAACCATCATCCCCAACCCTTCCAATACAGAGCAGCAAACGCAAACACAGCCGCCACATCGCCACGAGCCATCGCTATCCGATGAAGAGATATGAATAAAACTAGGCAGGCCTCAATGCGCAGCATGCACTGAAAGAGATACCGAAAAGGATGTGAAGAAACAGACTTGTACTTGGTCATTGAGCGGCGGGACAGATATATAGTTATTATACATAATAATGTTACTGAAAGAGAGCGAGCTTGGGTTAATGTGCTGGTGAGTCTAAGAGGTGTAAGAATAATCGAGACGGTTCTTCAACAGTCGTCAATCAGCATATATACTACACATGGATACAAAACTTGAACTCTTGCTCCGATATATTGGCCTAGATCTAGTCATCCTCCCAGAGTTGCTGCCGAGTGAAGCGACGAGGGTCTATCCTTCAATCGTGAATTCACATCACCATTCATCCGAATGACTTCCTTATCCATGCTCGTATAAACAGTGTATCTCGAGATTCATATAAGTATATATACCTATACCCCTCAGACTTTCCACTGTAACCGTCACGGCTCGATCCGACCCACCACCAAAGTCCAAAAGGAGTATTTCATCACAAACATGTGTTCAACGACACCGTATAAGCCAACACAAAGACGGTCTTATTCGTATTACACCATGCTACGTCACCCATCTTCTCTTTGCAATAATCCACATGAGGCTGAATCAAAGCATGATCCTGCAGAAACATGGAGTGATATATTGCATGTAGTTGTCCGAAATCAAAAGCTACGGGGACTTCTACGGCGCTTCACCAAAGGACCGACAACCATCGAGCTCATCGTGCCAACGCTCGGCTATGACCGACTCTGAAAGATCATATCATGCGCCACAAGCAATCTTATCACGTCGGATCTTCAAGGATAGAGATAATTGAACCCTATATCGAGAGATCTGGACCCTGGTCTATCGGTCTGTTTGTATCTGCAGCCCTTTGATACTTGGCTGTATAAACTCGCCTTGATGGTTGGTTAGGTGTCAATGGCCTAGTTGCGGATGTATGCAGATACAACGATTAGATCGATCGTCTAGTTCAGTACAACAGCTTCCACAACAGCTTATTTGACATTCATTCCAAGTCAACGCATAACAGTCACGCCAAGCAGCAGCATGCTTTCAAAGGGTCTTGCCCTATTTATTCTTTTACGTGATTCAGAACTCGTAATCCCGTACCCTAAACCTTGGAAACAACCATTGCCCTGTCTATCATTACTAATTTGTGCATTAAACAATTCCCCGTCACTCCTGTCCCTTCAGAAACTTTTATACTTTACTGAAGCTGGCCGATGCCGAGGTGCTCGGGGTCAGCCTTGACAATGCGCAGGGTGTTGGTGTTACCCATGCCGCCCTTCCATCCCTGGACAACGACAACGGTGTCGCCAGCAGTCAGGACGTTGAGCTCAAGGGCATTATTGACGGCCCACTTGATTCGTCGGTCGACATCCTCTTGCCAGTTGACCTGTTCAAAGTCGGGCTTCTTCTCGGGGAACAGGAAGGGATACACGCCACGGTACAGATGGGCGAATCGAGAAGTTGTCGCGTTTCTGGTCACCATGAAAATGGGGCACACGGGTCGGTACTTGGAGAGCATGCGGGCCGACTCTCCGGAGGTGGACAGGACGATGATACCACCGGCACCCAGGTCCAGGGAGGCGCGGACAGCCGCCATGGCGCACGACTCGACAGTAGTGACAGGGCGCTTGACGAGGGTGCACATCTCCTCAAAGTGGGACACGTAGGGGATGGTGTTCTCGGCCTTGAGACAAGCCTCGTGCATCTCCTTGACGGCCTCGGAGGGGTAGCTACCCTTGGCCGTCTCACCGGAAAGCATGACACAGTCGGCACCGTCGGTGATGGCGTTACCGACGTCGCTGATCTCGGCACGGGTGGGGCGGGGGTTCTTGATCATGGACTCGAGCATCTGGGTAGCGCAAATGACGGGCTTGCCGGCGAGGTTGCACATGGCAATGAGCTTCTTCTGGGCAGCAAAGACCTCAGCAGCGGGAATCTCGATACCAAGATCCCCACGGGCGACCATGACACCGTCTGTGGCCTCGAGGATCTCCTTGAAGTTGTTGAGACCTTGTCGGTTCTCGATCTTGGAGATGATCTGGATCTGCTTGCCCTTCTCGCCGAGGATTTCACGGATGTCGTCAATGTCCTGAGCACGGCGGATGAAAGAGGCAAACACCATATCGACACCGTTCTCGACACCAAACTTGAGATCGGACTTGTCCTTCTCGGAGAGAGCAGGCAGATCGACATCGGTGTTGGGCAGGTTGACACCCTTCTTGGAGCAGATGGCACCGTTGTTTCGGGCCTTGACTCGGATGGTCTTGCCGTCCTTGATCTCGAGAACATCGAAAGCGAGGACACCGTCATCAACGTAGATGACACGGCCGGGCTCAATAACACTGGTAATGTTCTTGTAGTCGACGTACCTGAAAACGTTAGCAAGAGGAGAAGCACACGGATTTGTTCTACTCACATGTTCTTGTCGTCGCTGGATGTGGCGTAGGCGTCGTCGGTGGTGATGTTCATCTCATGGCCGACCGAGATGGGAATATCCTCATCGTTGGGAGTGTTACCCGTTCGGATCTCGGGGCCCTTGGTATCGAGAGCAATGGCAACATTGCGACCGGCGTGAGTGGCCTCGGACTCACGGGCGTGGTCAATGACGGACTTGTGGTACTCGTATGATCCGTGAGAAAAGTTCATGCGAACAACATTGAGACCGGAATCTCGGAGCTTGTTGATGGCCTCGACCGAGTTGGTCTTGGGGCCAATGGTGCAGATGATGGAGGAGCGGCGGTAGTTGCGCTGAGGTCGGAAGGCAGTATCCAGGGAGGCAAGCCATGAGATCTTGCCTCCGAATTCGAGGTGGTCCTGAGCGGTGGCAGCCATGACGCTCTTCGTACGGTTGTTATCGGGTCTCTGAGGCATTGTAAAAGTAGTGGTCAGCAAAAGAACCAATTCTAGAGTGTAAAGTAGCTTTGGCGGGGTAGCTCTGCGTGCAAAAGAGTAAAAATGGGAGGAAATAAACAGTCCACAGCAGATTGCGCAAGACCAAAGATATATGTTTGTCAGCCACTATAGCAGAGCTAACGACTGGTAGCAAAGGGGAGTATCAGGTCGTTCTGCGGGCACTTTGCTATGCAGGCCAACGGGGGCTCTGTCATGAGCTGTAGGCAAGGCAAGGGCATGGGGCTAACGTGGATCTGACGTTAAGTGACGTGGTGAGATAGACGATTAGAATGGGGCGTGTGGCATTTCTTGGTGGGCAGAGCAGTCGGTGCGACGTAAAAGGGTTGGCTTGGCCGGCGAGAAGAACAAGACGACCCATGAGCTCAACAGATGGGCCGAGTCAAGAATCGTCAGATTGTCGCTAATCGGGCCTGAAGAACCAAGAGCAAATGCGAGACCTGGTAAATTCTGGGTCGCAGGCGTAACCAGAGGACCAGAAATCGCATCTGTAAAGGCGTGCATTGCCACACATCGCTATATCATCACCCAAGCCCAGCAGCACGGTATCCCAGGGCCCTGCCACAGTTGTCTCCATTCAAGTGCAGCAGCAGTAACAGCAGCATGTCGACTTACAAAAGTATTTGGGATTTGTTGTACGAGCGTTGCACCGTACGATAATGACCCAAGATGATAGAGTGGTCAGAGAGGCAGAGGAACGTGCGCTCTCCCTGGTGCTGTTGCTGTTGATGCGACGTTCGATGGAGGGAGCTCGCCAAGGTCGAGGCGGGAAGGGTGAGGTGGAGGATAAGGCTGTTGACGTCGGTGGTAAGAAAAGTTGAGAGGTGAAAAGGAAGAAAAGAGGAGAGGAGAGGAGGGAGAAGTAAAATTGGTGTGGTAGTGGTGATGATAATAAAGACAGAAACGGGAACAGCACAGCACAACAAGCACAGCACACAGCCTACCACGTTCATCCAAGGGGTAAGAAGGAAGCACGCAGTGAGGGGTACTTGACTCTCGCCTCCCAAGCAACAATCATTCGTACCTCACCGATAAATTACAGCCAAGACTACACGGGTAGAAACCAAGCTTGGAGTGGTAGCGCTACGGGGTACATGCTTCGGAAGTACCTGGCAAAGGGGAATTCAAAGTCCGCTTCATTTTTTTTTGGTGTCTAAGATTTCTGTCGTTGAGAGGAGCTTTTTTTTTCTTCTTGTCTTTGGGTTTTGGCGATCTGGTACAAAATAATTATGGGGAGCTTCCTTGTACCCCGCTTCGAGTAAGATGCATGCGACATGTAAGCCCTCGAATAGGTACTTTCATCAGATATATCTTGCTACTTAAATCGATCATGATATATTTCGACTACTTATCAGTATATAGCTGCTGTATCATAATTACTATACATAGGTTGATTCAATGAAGCAGACAGTTGAGTTGGAGCTGTTGCGCGCCTGAAGCTCTTCCCCCACCAATTTGGACCCCGCTATTGCACGTAGCTTTTTTTCTACCACCCTTACAGCGGCACTTTCGGGGCAAAGCGCTCCGCCCAGGGCACTACTGCAGCAGCAGCCAGCAACCGACAGTAGTTCCCTGCCTCACTAAGTCGCGAACTGCGTTATCCCACTTGAGGGGGGAAATAAAACTGCAGAATGATATTGGCGGGAGATCAGTGAATTTTGGTGTAACTCGGTCCGCAGTTTTCTTTCCTCCCAGACCCACTCACTCACCTCAGGATAGCATGTAGAGCATCTTGTCTCTAATTTAGCCAATTTGCCAATATTCGCTATCAGTATCAGTGCTGGACCTACACAGTAAATGGTAGCGTATTTCTCTCAGAGGCGCGCAAGAGACATATCAATCCCCCCGCCTTTGTTTGCTAACCGTATACTCGTGGTGCAAGTCAAATCAAATCGTTGAGCCACCCTTGAAGACGCGCCAAGTTTCAACGAATGGGATTTTCATAAAAAGCATTGGTCCTGGCTTTGCCTCGTAACGCTCAACAACAGCCACCCAACCCAAGGCCATTTAGCATGAGGACATTTCCTTGCAGCCTTCCTATCAGCAGGGGAGGATTCATAGTCATGACAAGTATTTTGTCTACTTTTCTCAGCTGGACCTACCTGCAGAAGAAGTCATGTCTATGACGCGAGGGAACAGTGGCAGGCCTTATCTATCAGCTCAGCCTGTTGATGGTGCTCCATGTTTTGGACGTAAGGTCCTGAGGCGCATTACTGTGCACAGCCTTGACAGCACACACTCCATCATCCGCGGAACAACTTACTCGCAACCATTCAAGCTGCTTTCAGCGAATTTTGACGAATTAATCTCAGACCTCGACACGGCTTGTGGCTGACCGACATGCCTTCCAACAGAAAAACAGATCAGCCAGCCGAACCCACTTACAAGCCGCCCCTCCCTCACCAACAGGCACGAATGAGGTTTCAGGCACAGCTCATTACATTGAGTAACGACTTTCTAAACGACTTTGACTCCAGATATCGCTAGATACCAGGCTCGTTGGGTAAACTCTCCATGTAAAAAAAAAAAAATGACGGCGCGGGGGTGTCGCGAAAAGAGGAACCCATTCATCATGAGTGAGGGATTTTGTCCCTCGCTCTGACTCTTCCTCTTGCTCTTCTTGGGATAGACACGGCGAGGCACTCGGCGAAGTCTTTCTGGACCCTTGAACCCCTCCTGTGTCTGGACCTCGTCATGTCCCACGCAAGACGTTGGGCTCAGAAACTTGTAAGTGGGTTCTCTTGTAATAATGCCGGAATGCGAGCGAACAAGCTGTCGTCTTTGACCGGCGACTACGAGACTAGCGGGCGGCTATAAGTCGCAACGTGCTGTGATACAACAGGATTATTGAGCCCCATCCATTCGACCCAGGTACATTTTCCCTATCAGGAGCTTCCGCCTTGAGGATGCTCATTGAGTGATTTGCGACATCAAATGGCTCTACTCACGAGTATCCATATTTAAATATTCTAGGAACCCCATATCTGTCCATGCCATCTTTGGTCTAGCTACCCTTTATAGATTGAACATCCATGAAAAGATATCTTGAGGCGGAATGTCTTGCATTTTTCGATATGTACAATCCAAATGTCTGGGCCAGGCACGTGATACAGCATGCTCCCCGGAGCTTTTGGCGCCGGCTCGCCGGGGATCCACTCCAGGTTGGCTCCCGCGGCTGGTGTGTCGTGTCGCATGACAACCAAGCTAAGCCAATGTAAGATCGGAAACGACTCCATCACGAGCCTACACCGCGAAGTCCCAAGTCCAACTGTACAATTCAAGTCCAAGACCGACGACGACGACATATTGAACTCTTTCAAACGCTCATACTACAGACACGTTCATCATGGTGGTATGTACCCCAACCCCCTCACCCCTAGCCTAAAGCTCTGCCCGTTGTGGCCTGGCACGTCTAAAGACTCTCCTCTCTCACAGCTCCTCAACCTGCTGACTCTGGGCCTCTGGGGAAAGGTTGGACGGTTGACGCACTATGCTTTTGATGCCGTTCTTCGTAAGTCATCCCGTCTCATCTTGTCACGCGCAAGCTCATTCTCATTCTCAAATAGTCTCGGCCTTTCTCGCTGGCATGAAGCGATCAACTGGCTTGAGGTGAGTTTCCATCTCTGCGCATGCTCGAACAATCTTGACAAAACCCTCGATAGCTTCAAGACAGACAGAGTCGCCGGCGAAAACAAGGACCTCAACCGCTGGATCGACAAGTACCTCGGTGTTGGCGAATGGGTCATGGATCAATCCGTTGCGATCGCAGGCTCCAGCGGCTTCTTTGAGCGAACTCGATAAGCAAAGGACCATGAACCGCTTACGATATAAAACAACTTTTTGGATACCATGGACCTCCAATCAGTTGACGAAATTTATGGACGCCTAACGTACAACGAAACGACCTTGATGGAGATGGACGATAACGCGTGGACTACAAAACTTGACATGACGCGCTGCGCTTTGAGATAGGCGTTTGGATATATATGAATACGCACATGACTCTGATCAATGACATTGACTCAACAAAACCCACACTCCTTTCGCCATCCCAGTGTGTACTATCCCAAATGCTCATGCCAATTACCAGGTTTACACCGCGTGTCGTCATTTATAAACTTCTCGTAACCTTTATTATCGCTGCAATTTCGCCTTCCTAGTCGATCTTTATTTGCTCCTGATGCTCTGCGAGGAATTCTGCCGGGACCTCATTGTTCTCGGAGCTGTCTCGCCGTAGTACCACGCTTTGTTGCTGTGGGCTGTCTGGGGGTTCGTGATCCTCTATTCGAGATACCAGCAAGTCTGGTGGGACTTCGTTATCACTCTCATCGCGACTTTCTCTACTCTCTTGGCTTGCATCTTCCGCCGCGTCCGCTGACCCGTTAGGTTTAGGAGACTCTTCTGTCGTGGCAGGATGAGCAAGGACTCCAAATGTAGCATTGAAAACAGCCTTTGCCTCGATGAACGCTTCTAGTTCGGCGCCGATGGCGCATATGAGGAGATTCCAGTGCTTTGTCTCAGCCAACTGCAATCTATGCTCCAATGCTTCGACAACGGCGTCCATCTTGGATAGCTGGTCTCGTATCGCGTCTCGTCGAGGTTCTTCGTCTGCGTCTCCAGCTTGTCCAGCCTTGACAAGCTCCCGTAGTCTTGTCTCGAATTCTGCAATCAAGCCAGTAACCTCAGACCACACCTCAGAGCCCTCAATCAGAGCTTGACGGTCTTCTACGATCTGAATCTTACGACGCTCAAGAACTTCGATTTCCCCTTGCCACCATGTTCTGGCCATCTCCACCGTGCGGCGCTCTGGTCTAAGTTGCAAAAACTCGGTCCCTCGCAGCATGTCCAGGTTCCCTTTCGACTGTGGCTCGCCCCCCGAGCCGAGAGCATCAACATCTAGAGGCGCGATAGGTGGTCGGTGCATCAGTGTCCTTACTTCCATGTCCACATCTCTGCCGGCGGCCCTGTATCCACTCAACCCTGCTTCTCTTCGATTCCTAACGTCTTCCATCTTCTCCCGTACCCACCTGCGTCGATTTCTCATACCAACAAGCTTTTCTTCAAGGAGACGTATGTCATGATCTAGGGCTTGCTGTTCCACCCCGAGCTCGCGTAGTTCTTGGCCTAAAGGCTCTTGTTCGTCGTCTTCCAGGGCATGGAGTTCAGCATAGATATCATCCCTCCTCTTACTCATCTTCTCCAGATAGGCCAAAGCGTCTTTTCTCTGAGCTAGAGCCGTATCGAGATGAGTATCTTCCTCTGCTTTCAAGTCGGACAGAGCTGCCATAGACCGCCGAAGGCCAGCCCGAGCTGACTTGAGACCTCGAGGTTTCTTCGAGGCGGGCTGCCTTACGGGAATGACGTTCCCATCTGGTGTGGATCGAGTCGGCATATGCAATGAATTCGCCATTCGAGATCTAGAGGTGGCGGTGGAATAGAAGGTGCTCTCTCCAGTGCCGGTATCACTCCCAAAGTTACTCTCTGAGCCCCCATCCCCACCGCCAGCAACTAGACCTGAAGCTTGGAGATCTAAAAGCTGCTGAATATCACGTTCCAAGGCTTTTTCTCGCCGTTGTAAGCTTCTCCATATTGAATCGACACGAGGGCGGTTATCTCCATGCTTTTGGCCGACTGGGCTATCGTTCAGTCCGAATCGGCTAGGCGAAAGTAACCCATAGCCTCGGCCGCTATCGCTATGGTTTGAATAGGTGGGTTGTCGAGAGGGATTCT
Organism: Fusarium sp. NRRL 66182; assembly: GCA_013266265.1. Taxonomy (NCBI): domain Eukaryota; kingdom Fungi; phylum Ascomycota; class Sordariomycetes; order Hypocreales; family Nectriaceae; genus Fusarium; species Fusarium sp. NRRL 66182. The sequence goes on along the minus strand of JABFAK010000101.1, from coordinate 45,343 downwards.
GGCTGATCAGGATTGAGGATGCGATCGGGGGTGGTGGTCCTGCGAAAATCGGCTTTGATCTGGTTCGAGAAGGGGAATATCGATGTTTGCTGTCGAAAGAGGCTGGAGAAGAGGATCTTCTAGTCGATGCAGTTGAGGTAGGCTGAGCTGTCTTTCTAAGTCTGGGTCGTGGGGGTTCTTGATCAAACAAGGGGTCTTGAGTTCGTGGCTCAAGCTCATCCAAGTCATACTCGCTGACTGCTCGAACAGGAGGGCTACGGAGTGGAAGGCTGGGCAGTCGTTGGCGAGAGCTGGAGAGGCGATCGAGGATAGAAGGAGACGACATATTTGGTACAAGATACAGTATCGCGCGGCGATGGGAGGGTCTAGATGGAGGATGTTGTCGCAATATCGAAGGCTATCGCATACATTCGTTTGAAGTCGGGTAAACACGGCAAGAAACTAGGGAGTCGAAAGTGGTGTAGCAGCGATCGATGCTTGCTTTACATTAGAGCTGGGTATAGGCGGTATGATGCTTATATTCAGTCCAGCTGTCGTGGGAATGTTGAGTAGAGTGAGGTCACAAGGGGATTGGATCGAGTGAAGCTTGACTGGATGAAAGCGAGAGCTATGGACACATTCTGGGGTTGGCATGTGCCCACCTGCACCTGTGGGTGCACCTGGCCATAAGCTGCCGCGATCCACAGGGTAGGGCGGGGAGTGGATACAGTACCACTGCCGCGTCACGGGCTTTCCATTGTCTTCATGTGATGTGAGTCCAGAGCGTATAGGATATGAGTACCTACATACCTAGGTACCATGGGTTGAATAGAGTAAGCAGAGTAGCCGTTAAAACTGTTCTAGATAAAGGTAGAACTCAAGGAAACTAGGTGCTACATACCTAGAAAACAGGTTTAAAGAGTAGGTAGGCAGTGTAATAAAGCATAGTGATGGATAGTTTCATCACAGCCCACAAGTGATGTACAGCGTGGCATTGGAAGTCCAGTTACCTAAATCAATCAATGATTTACAGGGTCCAAAGAGAAAGAGAAAAAAAACAGAAATACTGGACGTATCATGTAAGAAAAGGATAGGTAGGGTTACCTTGCTGAGTTTCGGGTCTGAAAACCTACCCGCTCTTAAACATGCTCCTTAGCGTTTAACACGCTCATATCCTGTCCAAAAGGTCCTCATATAAAGTATATTTCAGACGAAAATATCATTTGAGCGCATTGTTTGGCGCAGAGCTATAAGGAAGAACAATAGCTCCCGTGCCTGGACCTGGAGGCTTCTATTCTCAAAGGGGACCCTCCCGTCCATCGTCTCCGCCATCAGCCGGGCTCCCCTCCGCCCTTCTTCATCAAACCTCGCTTGCGCGAGGAACATGCCGCGTCGCATTCTTTTTACATCTGTCTCCTCAAACACTCTACGGCTTCTTCTTTGCATCTTCCAAGTCCGGGACGTCAGCGCCCGCAAACTCATTGTTTTTATTTGAACGGGCGCAACACTGGCCAAGGCGCATGCTGGCCTTTTGGCGTATCAACTTTCGATCAACCCTCCTCACCAGCTGTAAGGGAGTGAGTGTTCTGACCCATACGCCAGTCACCAGCTGCTTCTCGCATATTTCCGCTACCTATCGCCTACGCCTTTACACCTTGCTTCTTTTCTCTACAACGTTTGCTGCTACTCCATTGTCGCTTCGCTTCGCTTCGTCTCTGGCGCCAGGCCACCTCGAGGCTTGTCCCATCCATCAACCAGCCCAGGCCCATTCTTAGCCAAGAACCCCAATTCATCCAACCATGAGCCAATCACAGCAGTTTCCCACTTCACTGCTTCAGACGCAGGCCGGCTCCATGTCTGGCGGCTCACGCACTGGCTCTGGATCCGGCCCTCACCCCCAGCCCCAGCACGACGAATTGCACATGTCGGGTTTGGGCCAAACTGGTGCTCCAATGTCAATGTCGCCTCAAGATTACGAACATCCTCCTCAGATCAAGTTCGAGCCTTCGCCCGCAAACGCAAACTCCAGCTCCCAGTACCAGAACCCCTCCAGCTCTTCGGTGCCCAACGTCCTCCAGCCCGCCGGTGGCCTGTCCGCTCGCGGCGCCCCAGCCTCGCCCAACTTGCCCTCGCCGATGCAGCAGTCTTCTCCCGCTGCCTCATCTGTCCCTCACCAGCCGCCGTTGCAAATTCAGCATCAACAACTTCCCCATCACTCTCAGCAGCCGCTGCAGCTCCCTTCGCAGCACGGCCAGCCCTCCCACGACTATTCAAACACCTCATCCGCCGCCACCTCGAGCAAACTCCCGCCGAGTATGTCCCACAGCTACTCCCGCTCCAGCCCAGCCGCCGGCTACGATGGCTCCTCGAGCTATCACGCATACACACCCACGACTCCCAGCGGCGCCGCTTCTTCTCACCTCATGTCTCCGATCGACCCCGTCAGGTACAATGCTCCAGTATCTCAGCGCAACGTCTCAAACACCCCGCTTGGCCTAGCTGATATTCGTCCCCGCGCGGATTCGAGCATGTCCGATGGCGCCTCGGCGGCAATGGGATATGACGCCAACAATGCTCAGCCTGGAACAAGCAATTACCTTGCACCCTGGGCTATCTACGCTTTTGACTGGTGCAAATGGCCTGCCCATGGCAACAGCGCCGGCAAGCTAGCTGTGGGGAGTTACTTGGAAGACGGCCATAACTTTGTGCGTCCATCATGTTCTCACCAACTGTCGTTACCGCTGCTAACACTCGCAGATTCAAATCCTCGATAGTCACATCACGGAGACGCCGCGGGATATTTACACGCCTGGTACATCCAAGTACAGCCTCGACTTCACAAAAGTCGCTGAAGCCACTCACTCGTACCCTGTGACGCGCTTACTGTGGGAGCCGCCCTCGACTCAAAAGCAGTCTACTGACCTGCTCGCGACTTCGGGCGATCACTTGCGCCTGTGGTCTCTTCCTAATGAGAACCCGTCCACACCCAGCAACACCATCGGCCGTCGCGACAACACCACCACCAAGCTGACTCCTCTCGCGCTGCTCTCCAACTCAAAGACCCCAGACCACACCGCGCCCCTAACATCACTCGATTGGAATACTGTCTCGCCGAGTCTCATCATCACCTCCAGCATAGACACAACATGCACCATCTGGGATATTCCCTCACTCACTGCCAAGACCCAGCTTATCGCTCACGACAAGGAGGTTTACGATGTTCGATTCTGCGCCAAGAGCGTGGATGTTTTTGTTAGCTGCGGTCAAGATGGAAGTGTTCGCATGTTTGATCTTCGAAGTTTGGAGCATTCGACAATCATTTACGAGCCTACAGGCAAGGAGGAGCGAGGTAGGACATTCGCTGTTTTGAGCGTACTATATGCTAACCTGCAACAGATCCCAATGGTGGCCGTGTGAGCCCAACATTAGCTCAGCAAACAATGGCCAACCCTCCTCCACTGCTACGACTCGCCACTTCACCTCACGATACCCATCTCCTTGCTACATTTGCTCAAGACTCCAACGCCATTCGCATCCTGGACGTTCGACAGCCTGGCCAGGCCTTGCTCGAGCTACGTGGTCATAGTGGAAACATCAACTGCATCGAATGGTCACCTCATCGCCGCGGCATGCTTGCTTCAGGTGGTGATGACTGCCAGGTCCTCCTCTGGGACCTCTACAACTCTGGCCAGCCTGTGAACGGTGCGCCGCAGCAAGAAAGCCCCAGAAGCCCTGTTGCTAGCTGGTCAAACGACTACGAGATTAACAACCTGGGTTGGGTACCTCAACTCCCCAACTCGGAATGCGGCGAGTGGCTCGGGGTGGGCGCTGGCCGTGGCATCTGGGGAACACGAGTCATGTGAGGACGCGGTAATGAGCTGGCTGGCTGATGTCATTTGTAATGCGTAGGGTAGGGTAGAGCTTTGGTTCCGATCCAAAAACGCTACGTCGCTTGATTCATGTAGAATGTGGCTGGTTAGGGTATGGTACATGCATAATGCAAAGCCTGGAGTTTTTCAAGGGGTTTGAAGTTGACCGGAGCATCTGCGACATACTCGAGTTGCTGGATCAAAATGCGGGCGGCAGTTGGACTTTTGCTGATATAAAAATACGAACCTATACTGGACATTCTAGGTTTTCTTTTTTGGGGGGTGGATTATGTGAAGACCTGCCTTTCTGGAGTTTATATTCGTTATCGCGTACTCTGGAGAAATTGATTTATCCTTTGAGTTCTCTCAAGAACTGTGTAGTTACGAGTCACTGAGATAGTTGTGTTTTGGCCTTGACGGCGTTTTCTGCATATGAATATGCTGACTTTGATGATAATATTTCCAATACAAAGAAGCCAGGTCTTCGAATGACCAAAAGATAGATCGTAGAAGTCTCCTTGATTTCAATTCACAAAACTGCACTTCATTCTCGGGGTTGTCTTTTCGCAGACGCATAATTTCTAACTGGGCGCTACTGTGTAACTTGAGTAATCCATACCTCTATGCATGCATAACACCAGATCCCCGATTATGCAGATTAGTGCAGTGCACAAGGCCCGGCATTTTACCGTCTGAAGCTCGAACACTAATTAGGACCTCCAGTTGGGTCAAACATCTTTCATTCTTCATCTTTGTCATCCATCAAATACTCCTTGTTCTTTTTCTCCCGCATCGCCGACACTCAATAATTTCTTCTTCCTTTCACATTCGAGCGGCGAATCCTCCAGCAGACACCACCGACACGCTACGTGTCGCGGCTCGCCACCATGTCCCACGACCCTTCGCGCTTCGACGACTCCGAGGATGAAGAAGATTTTAACCCTGCGCCCGCCGATTTGTCCGATGAAGAGCAGGATGGCGACGATCAGCAAGTGAGGTCGGGAGCTCGTGATAGCAGCCCTGCGCCTCGCGATGAAGATGACGATGATGAGCGACCCTCGAAATCGCGACACGCCGATGATGATGACGAAGAGGAGGAAGAAGAGGAAGAGGAAGATACCGGAAGACGTCGCAATGATGACGACGAGGAGGAAGAGGAAGAGGAAGATGAGGAGGATGAAGACGTGCAGCAGGTGCGTAGGATTTGCTCCCTGGCGCGTCTACTTCTTGATCATACTAACTCGCCTCCAGGGCCATCGCAGAAAGCGCAGAAAGGAGCGAGGCGCCAATTTCTTCGATATCGAAGCTGAAGTCGACGACGAGGACGAGGGCGAGGATGACGAAATACTCGGCGAGGAGATAGGGGACTTTATCGCCAACGAGCATCCAGACGACATCGCCGAGACCGCCAACGATGATCGACGACATCGTGAGCTTGATCGCCGCCGCGACATGGACTCGAGCATGGATGCCGAGAAGCAGGCCGAGATTCTGCGACAGCGATATGGTAACCGACGATCTGGCAAGGGATTCAGAGATGCATCAGTGGTTCCCAAGCGTCTGCTCCTCCCTAGTGTGGACGACCCCAGCATTTGGGCTGTTCGATGTAAGGAGGGTAAGGAACGTGAGGTTGTTTTCTCCATCATGAAGCGTATCGAGGAGCGAGCCGGCACCAAGGATGAGCTCGCCATCACCGCTGCATTCGAACGTGGAGGAATGGACTCGGTCATGAAGGGCTTTGTCTATGTCGAAGCCCGGCGTCAAACCGACATTCTTAAAGGATTGGACAGCATGCTTAATGTGTATCCCCACTCCAAGATGGTTCTGGTTGAGATCAAGGACATGCCTGAGCTGTTCCGCGTGTCCAAGACACCGACGTTGGAACCTGGTGCCTGGGTTCGTCTGCGAAGACCCATGAAGCACAACGGAGATCTTGCTCAGGTCATCGATGTTACCGAGAACGGTTTGGAGGCCCGTGTTCGTTTCATTCCCCGGTTGGACTACGGCATGCGAGATGACGCTTTCTCTTCGGTTACTGCTGATGGTAAGCGCAAGCGACCTTTTGGTATGGCCGGCCCCAAACCGCCTCAGAGATTGTTCAGCGAGGTCGAGGCCCGAAAACGCCATCCCAGACATATTCAAGGAAACGCTACTGCTGGCACATGGACCTACATGGGTGATGAGTTTGAGAATGGCTTCCAAGTCAAGGATATCAAGATCCAGCAACTCACCGTGACCGATGTCAACCCTTCACTGGAGGAAGTCACTCGGTTCGCTTCGGGAGCCGAGGACGGAACAGAGAATCTGGACTTGAAGGCTCTCGCGCACAGTCTGAAGGACAGCAACGCTTTGGCCACGTATCTGCCTGGTGATGTTGTCGAGGTCTACACTGGCGAGCAGAAGGGAGTTGTTGGAAAAGCCATGAGAGTTCACTCTGATGTTGTCTCCATCACCGTCACGGAAGGCGACCTCGTGGGCCAGGAGATTGATGTCCCCATCAGAGCCCTTCGCAAGCGGTTCCAGATCGGTGACCATGTCAAGGTCATCGGCGGCAGCAAGTTCCGCGATGAGGTTGGAATGGTTGTCAACATCAAGGAGGATCAAGTTACTCTGTTGACGGATCAGACAAACTCAGAAGTCACTGTCTTCAGCAAGGATCTGCGCGAAGCAAGTGATATTGGTGGTCAAGGATCTTTGGGCCAGTACTCGCTACATGACCTCGTGCAGCTAGATCCCACAACTGTGGGCTGCGTTGTCAAGGTTGATCGTGAGTCGCTCGTCGTTCTTGATCAGTTTGGAGACACGCGCCAGGTTATGCCGTCACAAATCGCCAACAAGCTGCCGAAGCGAAAGACGGCTGTTGCTGCCGATCGCCACGGCTCCGAGATTCGACTTGAAGATGTTGTCAAGGAGTACACAGGCCAGCAGCGCCAAGGCAAGATCATTCACATCCATCGTTCATATGTGTTTTTGCACACCAACGATAGCAAGGAGAATGCTGGTGTTTTTGTCACCAAGGCAAGCATGGTCAACACTATCGCGGCCAAGGGCGGTCGTGTCAACGCCGCTTCATCTGGGCCTGACCTGACAGCAATGAACCCAGCTCTCAAGCTTCACAAGAACGGCAACGAGAACAAGCCCGTACAACAACCCAAGTCATTTGGCCGAGACAAGGCCATCGAACAGACTGTTATTATCAAGAAGGGTGCCTACAAAGGTCTCTTGGGTATTGTCAAAGACACAACAGATACGCATGCACGTGTTGAGCTCCACACAAAGAGCAAGACGATTACGGTGCCTAAAGACAGCTTGGCCTTCAAGAACAAGTTGACTGGAGCCACCATCGACATTGCCAGCCGAGGCGGTCGCGGCGGGTATGGAGGAGGTGCTGGACGAGGCGGTGGTGACCGTGTACCAGGATGGCAGGGAGGTTCTCGTACACCCATGGCAAGCGGAAGTTCCGACCGAGTGCCCGCTTGGGGATCGCGGAGTAAGTGTTTTGACAATTGGAGTGGCTTCTTGATGCTAACATGATGTAGCGCCTGCAGCCAGTGGACGAACCCCGGCTTGGAAGGCTCAAGACATGTCAGGTGCCCGCACTCCCGCATGGGCAGATGGATCACGGACAGTCAACCCGTACGACGGCAGCCGTACTGCTTACGGCTCTGGCGGGCGCACACCTGCTTGGCAGGCTGGTGGAAGAACCCCTGCTCCAGGGGATGCCTTTGGTGCCGGATCCCGTACACCCGCATACGGCGGAGGAGGCGATAGCTGGGGCTCTGGATCCAAGACTCCAGCATGGGGAGTCACTGCGCCAACCCCGGGGGCTAGCGGCAACGATTCATGGGGATACAATGCCGAAAGCTCAGGTTCAAACGCCTACGATGCTCCCACGCCTGCTTCCGGCGGTGCACTTAGCGCTCCCACACCCGGTGCCATGAACGCACCTACACCTGGCGCCTACTCGGCACCTACTCCTGCTGTCACGGCGCCGACACCTGGAGCCTGGCAAGGATGGGGAGCAGACTCGGCCCCGACCCCAGCGGTTGGTGCTCCTACGCCAGGCGCTTACTACAGCGCCCCTACGCCTGCAGCATACACTGCACCAGAGACTCCTGCGGCTGGTCCTCGATACACGGATGATGACTGATTGGGGAACGGGGGCATTGGAAGGCTGTAAATGGAAGATGGTTGCAAAAGGCGTCTGGGAAGAAATCTGATAATTGTATAATTAAATGCCTAGCAAAGTGCTGGCCAACATTGAAGATTTTACTAAATTTGACGTTGAATTTTGTTATTTGTTAGTGCTATGATTGATGATGGTTGGCCGTTATCGATAAGAGCTGGCGATCTTTTCTATCCCACGTCGATCTTTGAAGCAGCCAACTGCTGAATCTATTCACGTCGCAGCACTTGTACGCTGGCTGATTGCACTCACATCTCCCATACGATCACAGCCGATATAATGTCATCACGAACTGTGCCGCGAATAGCGGCATTGAATGCCCTCCGAACCCCTCGTCTCGAATGCCTACGCCTGGCCCGATCTCAACCGCAATTCCCTACCTCAAGAACATGCGCCCTCTTCACAACAACACCGACAAGACGCCGCGCTAAGATTCCAAGCCCGGACGAAGTTTTCGGGAAAGATTCCAAGGCGCAAATGCGCGTTCGTCTAGAAACGCCCGAGCAAGCAGCCAAGAAGAGAGAAGCACAGCTCCGAGAGGCGCGGATGCGAAGGACGGGGAATTCGGGGAACACAGCGAGGGAAGCTTCATCATCTTTCACCACGTACGCTGTAGGGGAGGATGATAAGACGACAGCGAAGGCAAAGGAGCAGATTGAGGCGGAGGAGTATAAGAGGAGGTATAATGATGCAGCAGGCAAGTGGCTCAGGGGTATGATTGCGCTGCCGATTGTTATTGTTTTGGGGGCCGAGCTGTTTCAACGGAGTAAGTCTTTTTTACCTCTTGTGTGTGTGAAAGAGTTGCTAACGGGCTTAGTGGTGTTGGGAAAGGAGCAGAAGGTTATACCAAGGGGGGAAAAGGTTGAGCAGGCGAGTGAGGAGAGTGAAGGGGGTTGAGGGGAGGCTTGATGGAGGAGTGTGATGATGCTTCCAAGAACAATAAGGGGCGAGATTCTGGGTGACTTGTGCTCCGTTGGACAAAGAGCCAGGCGCCGAGGGCTGAGACGTCAGTTCGTGGTGTGCTGATGAGGCGTCGGGATGTAAACTAATGTATTATAGCGTATCGGATGTTAACAGCCCTCAAGGGAGGTAAACAAAGCAAAACGCCACGACGCAAGGAAAGCCGGTAGATAAAAGGAGCACATGGGCAACAAACAGCCTCGCCGTGTAGACCACATGCTAGGACAGCGCTGTCACTCTACATCACATCATGCCCGAGTCTACGATTGCACGTACACATCAACACCATCTATACCTGTTTCACCGAAGAGATGCTAAACCAAGTCATTTTGTAAAAGAATCAGAGATGATTGTTGGTTGCCCAAAGTCATATGTTCATGTCTAGCGTAGACGGTGAAGTAATTACATAAAAATGCTAATTTCTAATCCCCTCCAACCATGTAAAAAGTCATAGAAAGTGAGTGGGAAAGAAAAAGGAGAGAAAAGGAGTCTTTCCAAACTCATACACTTTAGTTCTGGCACTTGAAGCACTGAGGCTCGTAGAACTTGGTACTGGACCGTCGGTCCTTGACAACCTCGCCAGCGCTGTACAGCTTACACTTGGCCGCTGAGGAGAAAGTAGCAGGCTTGTAGCTAAAGTACTTGCAGTCGCCGTGCTCAATGCAGCTCTTGGCGCAGTTCTCGACGCACGAGTTGTCGCCGCTACCGGGGATCTTGGTCTCCTTGCAGATGGAACCAGGAGTCCCGCAGTGCGTGTCCCGAGCGCAGGATGCAAAGTCAGGGACGTAGGCGGGGCAGGTGGGAGGCTCGACGGGCGTCTCGTCGTCAGAGCAGGTGTAGCACGTGTCGAGGTCGTAGAACTTGACGTTGGTGGAGTAGGGGGTGAAGGAGAGAGACTCGAGGGGAGCATTGTACAGCTGGCACCATCCGCCTGAGATGCGGGACTTGGGCTTGTAGGAGAAGGTCTTGCAACCTTGGGTTGAGGATCCGCAGAGGGAGCCGCACTCTTCAGAGGAGGAAACGATGGTGGATGGGCCGAGTTTGGCGGAGGGGCCGCAGTTGACTTTTCCTTGGGTGCCGCAGCTGCTAGGAGGGTTCTGGAGAGGAACGTAGCTCGTGCAGACGGGAGCAGCCTCAGAGGTGGTGGTGGTAGCAGCTTCGGTGGTGGTGGTGGCCTCAGAGGTAGTGGTGGTGGCAGCCTCAGAGGTAGTCGTAGCAGTCTCGGTGGTAGCAACACCATCATGATCGCAAGCGTAGCAAGATCCAAAGTCATAGTACTCGCTCTCAGTCTCTCCCTCCTGGCACTCCTGGATGTTGAGCTCGTTGATGAGTCCAGAGAAGAGAGTGCAGACGTTGTTGGCGGGGGTGAAAGAGAAGGCCACGCAGGGGGCGCCGCCGACCCAGATATCACAGCTGAGAGCGCACTCGTCAATGCTGGAGGACTCGAAGGAGTCGATGAGGTTGTCGGTGGGCTCAATGCGGCCTTTCTTACCGCAGTCCTCTGGGGCTTCGGGGATCTTGGTGTAAGCGGTGCAGACAGCCTCGGTGGTGGTGGTAGGAGCAGCGGTGGTAGTGTCGGTGATAGGAGCCGTGGTGGTGGTATCAGTGACAGGAGCCGTGGTGGTGGTGTCAGTAACAGGAGCAGTGGTGGTGGTATCAGTAACAGGAGCAGTGGTGGTGGTGTCAGTAACAGGAGCAGTGGTGGTGGTATCAGTTGTGGTATCAGCAACAGGAGCAGTGGTAGTAGTATCCGTAGTAGTAGGGATAGCAGTGGTTGTATCGGTGGTGGTTGGAGCAGCAGTGGTGGTGTCAGAAGTAGTAGAACCATCCTCCTCCTTGCAAGAGTAACAGGTCTCAAAGTCATAGTACTCATACTCAGTCTCACCAGGCTGACAGTCCTCCACGTCGAGCTCAGCAACAGGGACAGAGTAGAGGTGGCAATCACCACCGGTAGCAGTGTAGGAGAAAGAAACGCAGACGGCTCCGTCCTGGGTGTAGGTGCTGCATCGAGAAGCGCACTCATCGGAGCTGGAGATGGTGGTGAAAGAACCGATCTTGTAAGCAGCAGCGCCAGATCCGGCCTTGCCCTTCTTACCGCACTTCTCGACAGGAGCCTCGGGGACCTTGGTGTAAGCTGTGCAGCTGGCCTCGGTTGTAGTGGTGGCGGCAGCAGTGGATGTGGTGGTGGTGTCTGTGTTGGCGGTGAGAGTCTCGGTCTCTGAGGTCTCTGTGGTGGCCGTATCCGTCTCAGTTGTGCCAGTGGTAGCGGTGGTCTCTGTGTTGACAGTTTCTGTAGTGGCAGTCTCAGTAGTGGCAGTCTCCGTCTCAGTAGTGGCAGTCTCAGTCTCGGTTGTGCCAGTGGCAGTGGTGGTCTCTGTGTTGATAGTCTCCGAGGTAACAGTCTCGGTAGTGCCAGCAGTAGCGGTAGTCTCTGTGTTGGCAGTCTCCGTATTGACAGTCTCGGTTGTGCCGGTGGCAGTCTCTGTGTTTGTGGTTTCTGTGTTGACAGTCTCGGTAGTGCCAGTAGCAGCGGTAGTCTCTGTGTTGGCAGTCTCTGTGTTGGCAGTCTCTGTGTTGGCAGTCTCTGTGTTGGCAGTCTCCGTGTTGGTGGTCTGGCCAGTTGTCTCGGTACCAGTAGTAGCAGCACTTTCAGTCTCCGTGGTAGCAACAGAGGTCTCGATCGTGGTGCTAGACTCCTCGCCGCAGCCAAAGCAGAGCTCAAGGTCGTAGAAAGCCTCAGCATTGCGTCCGCTGTTCTCATAGAAGCCAAGCTCGCCGACAAGAGCCTTGTACAGAGTACAAGAAGCTTGCTGAGCGTCGCAAGAGGCAGAGTCGAAGGAGAATGACTTGCAGCCAATGGTCTTGCCGCACTTGTTACCACAGTCGGCGTAGTCCTTTACAACCAGACGGTCACCGATGATCTTGTCGGCACAGCTGGGAGCAACGCCCTTCTTGCCGCAGTCAGCGGGGACAATCTCGGTGTAAGGAGTGTAGTGAGAGCAGGCAGCCGCGGAGGTAGTTGTGGCAACAGTCTCGGTGGTGGCAGTGCCAGCTGTCTCGGTTCCCGTGGTGGTGAGAATAGCTTCGGTTGAGCCGCTGGTGGTAGCAGGCTTGGGCTTGCAAGGACTGGCGTCCACAACGGCCAGAGCAGCCAGAACGGCCGCAAAGACCTTGTGAGAAGGCATTTTTAAGGAGTGACTAGTAGACTACTATGATAACGATTGTGAGTGGGAAAGATCCCGAAAGAGAATGGATGTCGAATGAGTGACAAGGAAATGCACAACAACAGCAGGCCAAGAAGGAGTGTTACCGCTGAAGAGACAAGTCAAGGATGAGAGCGAGATGCTGTATATATAGAGGCTCAAGCTACCAGCTGCAATTACCGATCACATCCACCACCGCCACCGATTTGAGGGGGGTGAACCAAAGACCAACTTGACCAACTATCCAACATACAGCCACACCGCACCGTTGAGACTGACGGGCTTGGGGATCTAATTCGGGAGAACCTGGAAGCACATGTTAGCCAGGGGAAAAGCAGAATCAATCATTGTACAGCTGAACTGGCGGCTGAAGCTATCGACTCTTCTGGGCTGGGCAAATCGATAGCCTGCGGTGGTGGTGTAGTTGTGCATGTCATTGCGGAGGGCTAGTCAATAGACGGCGTCTTTTTGCTAGTCAGGGGCCGTGGGGCTGGGCTACGGGGAATAAAATGAAACATTCTGAGGGAAGGGGGAGTAGGTAGAAAGAAAAGAAAGAGTCGTAGGGAGAGATTGTCTTGGTTGTTGGACTGTTTTGTGAAACGGTGGACTAACGTTGTTAGTACATATGGCAGAGACAAGCTGACAGTCAACATGTATTGTCAAAGCGCAATAGCCAGGTGACAGACAGGTAACAAAGAACTGCAGTAGATATCATCTGTCTCCCATTTCTTTGAGACTGACGTTTTGTAAATCCCATCCATCACCAACTGGTGCAGTGTTATCAACGCCACAGACTAGATAGAATGAATGTCCACCCACAGCCAGCGCAAAACTAGCTAACATTACGCTCACTTGCATGTATCCATCTACAGCTATCTATGGACTGCAGCTATCGACCATCTCTCGACTGCACAAGTTAACGCTAGAACACTCCGCTCTACAGCAGAAACTCGGTTACAAGGTACACACCCCCGTCTCCGTCCCTTAGCGTCGTGGTAATTTGGAGATGCCACGCCAGGAAGACGCCGTGGCTTGGCTGGGACAAAGGAGATAAAGCTGAAAAGGCGCTTCTTCTTCTTCTTCTTCTTCTGCCACTGCCGCTTTCACCTCTGTCAACATCAGGGTTTGATCGGGTCTATTGAGCAAACTATCGACGGATTCAAGGCTGATGGTTTCTTGCAGGTAGAAATCTGTGACGTAGGATGTCAGCTGAGTTGGGGATATGTTTGTGACAGCCTCCTCGGAGGGCCCGCAGAATGTTTTGTCGTAGGGATATAGAGTAGATTGTCAATCATGAAGCACGGCTCACTCTCTCTTGGCGAGAAAACAAACAGGGTTTTCCACGGTCATTCCACCTTGGCAGAGACCGTGGAGACAAAGAGGACCTAGGCTACCATCACTCACTCTCCTATTCTTTGCAGATAGCTGCGAGTCATCCGAGTACCAAGAAACAGAGAAAACATGGCTGGACGCACCATGCGCTTCGTCCGCAAGACATTCCCCGCTGAGGCTTTCCACCAAAATGCACACCTTCACGAATTGCCTATTTATTGGACAGTCTATGACGGAGCTGAACCGCCTCGCTCCTTGTCACAAGGCTAAACAATCGATAGATTGGGTTGACCCATCTGTAATCTTAACAAGACCCCAGTCAGCTCTGGCACAGGTGCAGGGTCTAGGACAGCGCGAGCCCGAGGAACTGGAAGCGCGATGAGATTCCTTTGTCTAAATACATGGCATGATCGATCATCTCCCGTTATTCTAACCTGGATCTACAGATATCTTAGCTTTGTGATCGTCGTTCCATCCTCCAACACGTGCGTCTCCTCTTCCAACCTCGCTCCTCGCCAGCGAGGTATCGCTATTGTCCACAAGTACCAGTATATCACCCCGATGACCAGTATGACCAGTGAAAACACCGCATATGTAGCGTAGAACATGTCGCCTGTGTAATTCGGCGGGCGGAACAATGGCACTGCTATTAGAGCGCAGCTCATAGCTATCCTGATGCTTACTGCGGGCATCCATGCCCTGAACGGTCGTTTGAGGTCTGGTCTTTCGAAGCGAAGTTTCACGAGGCCGATCGCTACCGCCAGACCGATTAGCTGTGCGGCATAGCCGTCTATTTCTAGGATCAAAGAGTAGATTGCTCCCGAGGGTGGTAAGATGATGACCAGGAACGATGGGATGTAGTGTATAAAGAAGCCGCCCAGAGGCGAATTGAACGGCCGTGATGAAGACAGCATCTCCGAATATGGGAGGAAGCCTTGCCTGGCAATCTCTTGTTTCATTCGTGCCTATCAACAGTTAGGAAATGGCGTATACTCCAAGGTCGCGACACAAACCATGGCAAAGGCAACGACCATAACATTCCCAACCGCCGAGAGCGCCACGGCCGTAGGAAGAATAACTCGGCCAAAATTCTCTCCAAACAGACGCTCAAAGAAGAGCGCAGCGATGAGCTCGCCGCTCCCCCGGATCTCTTCGACAGGTACGACGAGGAAGTATGCCACGTTGACGAGCATGTACATCCCGCACGCCGTAACCAGCGCGGTCAACGCAACAGATGGCAGTGTTTGCACAGGATGCTTGACTTCGTTCATGACATTGGCTGCGTTGTCAAGACCCGCGAACGAGTAAAACACTTTGAAGAGACTTGTTGCTATGACCCCCCAGCTCCAGCTGCTGTCGTCCCAGAGATGGTCCCAGGAGAGTTGGCCCGTGGGAGCGGCGCTTGTATCCGGACGGAAGACGACGACGTAGAAGCCTGAGAGGATCATGAAGACGATAATGCCAATCTTGATCCAGCCAAGAACGTCTTGGAGTTTTATGCCAACCTTTGGAAACACGCTGTGCTTAATACACACAAACGTGAGTAGTCCAGCAGCCAAACTCTTGCCAAGCACATCACTCGCCTCGACTCCAGACGCAAATAGCGTATACTGGCTGAAGATGATGCAGTTGCTGGCCGTGAACCCCAGGAGAACCGCATACATGGCAAACAAGGTCGACGCAAGCAACCGCGGCTTTCGGTACGCGAATTCGACATAGACCTTATCCGCTCCAGATCGAGGAAGCATGCATCCAAACTCGAGGGACACGGCAAGACCACACGCTGCGATGGCGGCGCCCACGATCCAGAGCAATAGAGACAGACCGGGACTTCCAACGGATTGAACGATTGCGCCTGGCGTGGCAAAGATGCCGCTCCCAACGACACGGGATATCACAATGACATAGGCGCTCTGCCACGACAGATTGCGTCCGATGGTGGATGTCTCGGGGAGGACATCGTCTTCTACATCACGACTGGGATATGTTTCCGCTCCGTCCTCGAGGGGGGCATGATTCGACGACGTTTTGCCGGATGCAGAGCCGTATGAAGCTTGTCGCGATGGGCGAAGCAGTGGCTCTGCGGCTGCATGTGGTGTTGAGTCGGCCATGATGCTGCTTACACAGCGCAATGAAGCGAGGAACAGGAGGCATTTTAATGCTACATGCGATTGAAGACGTGATGAATCATGAAAAGGTCATGCTGATTCGTTATTGTCTCGGGTCAAGTCATCCGAGCATTCCATGGCTTGTGATGGGCCAGATGGTGAGCTTCGTAAGACGTGATCTGGATGGCGCAATCTGGTAAATGTCATTTTTGGCTACCACGTGCTGATAACGGCATTGAGAAGTGTGAGCATAATAAATGAGGAGTTGTTGGTGGTTCTGTATTTTACTGTGAGTTATTTCTACAATGAGATAGTGTAGATGTGCAATTATCTCGACCCTTTGTGAGATATAATCATATAGACTTGATTTTAAGTGAATAGCATCTATTCAAGTAAACGCGTCCGTAATCATATCTCGCATTTCACAATCTCATAGCATAGGGTAGACATCTTCACAGAAATATCGAGTAATAAGAAGACAGTTGTTATAACCTCTATGGCTATTCTTAACCAAGATTCTTCAGGTGTCTGATTGCTATTTTCGTTCAAAGAAATGAGTTATGTAAAAGAAAACTAAATACAGACTACAACATAATAATAGAAGTAGTACAAGCAGTTAATAAAAGCAAATACTAACGCACTTGACTAAATGACTAAATAATATATATCTGAGGACTAGGAAGAAACCATACTAGTAAAGAGCTTACTTTAGCCATCCAGCAAATTAAACTATACTCTGTTTCTATAAAATAGATGTGATAAGAATCGCTTTACTATAGACCTAGCATACAACAGATTCTGCTGTTAGTGTATAAGCGGCTGTCTTTAAGCGGATACATATAATAATAAGTAAACGAGCCATTGTATCCAAATTACTTGATTCTGACCCATGGTTCTGTTCAATCACTTACTTATATCCCAACTTGAACAAGCGCTCATGCTTGATCAACACCGCACATTAACTAGCTCTATGCCATATGACTATTTATGTCTTTACACTCTCCTCGGTCACACAACGAAAGTTTGAAACTAACCTCGGCTGGGCTTGCATCTCCGTTTTTCTGAACTTGTCTTTTTAACTTTGGCAACGCAGGTTCTGGCATGGACTGAGTAGATCTTATACGTACACTCCAGCTCACCATCTAGTAATTCGAACTAACTGTATCTTGTCATCTAAATTCCGTTTCACTAACCACCGTTCCGTTCCAGCTGTTCGGGGTGTTCTATTCAGCGATACCTTTTCTCCGCAGGGAGCGCCGGAACCACACGCCTGGGTCTCGAGGTTCCGAGCGAGCCGCGCTGTTCTGTTCTGTTCAGCTAGTAACTGCATGGTAGTATGGAAGCTACTGTGTCATTCACTCATGTCACAGTTTCTTAAAGTGCGTACTGTAGTGTGTGATCTCGTGACGATAGGAGAATAGTTTCAGCTGCTGCTTCACAGCATGTTTCACATAGAAAGCAGCTGCGCCTGGTGCTGTGCTCGTCTTTCCAGTCACGGGGGTCATTTACTGGAGACAATCAAGACTGAATAGAGCAACCCGAGCATGCCATACCCTGAAACACAGTTAGTTTTCTTCCAGGGACTTGGGTTTGCTGCAACACGGACAACGACTTTTCCGTCGCTGACGCGCGGTCATGGAGTAGCGTTGCAGTGCATATGGACGAGGCAGGTGTCCAGCCTATCAATTCTAGCCACAAGACAAGTACTTAATACATGTTGTTGCAGCTTATTGCTGATTCTGGATTCAATTGACTGACGAGTTGAGGGGAACTTTATGACGGCGAGGATCATGCCTGCTTTGTACATATGCCATGAACTGCCCTTCTTCTAGTACATACGACCAAAGGTAGTGGAAAATACGGGATCCCGTCCGCTCTCCCCTAGTCAAACCACTAACCGGCGGATTAGTAGTTGGGTCGGTGACGACCAGCGAATCCCCGCTGTTGTATGTTTTTTTTCCGGTGTCCTTTTTGATTCTCTTTTCAACTTTATGATCTTCTAGGATATTGCTTGTTTGATAATTGATTTACATATCGAGGAATGCCTAGTCTTAGTCCTCGACCTTGGCTATACGTCCCAGTATTATGCGGGGGAATGTCCGCAACCACCAAGAACCTCCCTCCAATCACTCATCACCCTCAAGATCCCAGCTTCTTTTCCCCTTCTTGATTCGTCACCTTCTCGTAACCCTTTCTCCGGCCCCCAGGGAAAGAAACTCTATTGCCGTGCCTCTCTGAAGCTCTCCCCGCGTTTTCTGGGGTGTAGCTTGCAGCTACGCCTGAACATGGGGGGACTCGGGTGTAGTGTTTGACCACCCTATTTGCCCGGGAACAACCCTGGACATATGCAGCAAGGGTAGCTCCCACAGCTTGACGCCCGTAATACTGGGGAAACGTCGTAATCTTACATGCAAACGAAGCCCTGGGTATCCTGTCCAACCTGCTGGTTGGCCTTGGAGACTTGGAAAGAGGGGGAACACCCCGTATATGGTAGCTCTGATGGATCACGGACTGCAGCTCGGCACAAAGGAAGTTTCCTGATCAAGGACTTGCTGCCTCGTGGTGGTGGGAGGTTTCTGCTTTATCCGGCGGGGATCAGAGGTGACGAGTCATAGAATACCGAGAGAGTCTAGAGAGATCGAAGCCCAAGCTCGGATGTTGATCTGCGAGCCCAGCTACAGCGTTCGGATGCTACGGGGCCCAATTCCACAATTCCGACCATGTGCTGACTATGGTAGCTGGTTCTCGAGCTGTGAGAAAACGTGGCAGGTCGTCCGTCTCATACAGACGCATCGTCAGCACCGGCCGTGATATGTGTGCACTCAATTGAGCAAGTGGAAACTCAATTGGCTTTGCCAGACAGAATTCCCCCAAGGGGGCGAAGCAGATGATATCCCTGATATGCAGCCAAGCAAACGTGTTGGTCCAGCTCTGCCCAGAGCATCAACTCGATGCTCCGCTATCCATACAGCAACTACGTACAGGTACTGTAGCAGTAAAGCTGATGACAATGAAACCGTAGCCCACATCCTTATTACCCCAGATGATCTGGTGATGCAGTCGTTATTGGTGCCCGCAATCTACCTGGTGAGGGGTGTTCAAGGGAAGACCTTGATGCACTTCCCAGTCGGCGTTGAGCATTCGTTACAACTCGAGCCATACTTCGGCTATCCTTCGGCATCGTGCACGACGTCTGGATCGATTCTGAGAACCTACAGTTATAGCCTGGCTATAAATAAGCTCGCCAGGTTCCTGCTTTGACAGAGGTTCACTCCAAGATCTCAACCTCTTCTACCCAACCCCTACCTTGTCTTGGATAGATACAAATCAGCATGGCGGCCTCCAATTCGTACGCCAACAGCCTCGGCACATTGCCCGATGAGTTCGACATCATCGTGGCTGGCGGTGGAAGCTGTGGTTGCGTTGTTGCTGGTCGACTGGCCAATCTCGACCACAACCTCAAGGTCCTCCTGATCGAGGCCGGAGAGAGCAACCTCAACAACCCTTGGGTGTTCCGTCCTGGCATCTACCCTCGCAACATGAAGCTCGACTCCAAGACGGCTTCCTTCTACGAGTCCCGTCCCAGCCCCTGGCTCGCTGGTCGAAAGGCCGTCGTCCCCTGTGCCCACATCTTGGGTGGTGGTTCTTCCATCAACTTCATGATGTACACTCGGGCTAGTGCTTCTGACTGTAAGCTATCCTCTAGATGTCTCACCAACCACAGCTAACAGGGTGCAGACGATGACTTCCAGGCCAAGGGTTGGACTACCGAGGAGCTTCTGCCACTCATGAGGAAGCACGAGACATATCAGCGTCACTCGGTCAACCCTGACATCCACGGTTTCGAGGGCCCCATCAAGGTCTCGTTCGGAAACTACACCTATCCCGTCAAGGACGACTTCCTCCGCGCTGCTGAGTCTCAGGGCATCCCCTTTGTCGATGATCTCCAGGATCTCAGCACCGGCCACGGCGCCGAGCACTGGCTCAAGTGGATCAACAGAGACACCGGACGTCGGAGTGACTCTGCCCACGCCTACATCCACGCCACTCGCGCCAAGCACAGCAACCTCTACCTTGCCTGCAACACCAAGGTCGACAAGGTCATCATCGAGAACGGCCGCGCCGTCGGCGTCCAGACTGTTCCCACCAAGCCTCTGCACCCCAACCAGCTCCAGACGAGGATCTTCCGTGCCAGGAAGCAGATCGTCGTCAGCGGTGGTACGCTCTCGTCGCCCCTGATCCTCCAGCGATCTGGTATCGGTGACCCCCAGAAGCTCCGCGCCGCGGGTGTTGAGCCCAAGGTTGATCTTCCTGGCGTCGGCCTCAACTTCCAGGATCATTACCTCACCTTCTCCGTGTATCGAGCCAAGCCCGACACGGAGAGCTTCGACGACTTTGTCCGTGGAGACCCCGAGGTCCAAAAGGTAAGCTCACAAGTAAAAAGACACACAATGCTATCCTATGGCTGCTAACGAGAGACAAAACAGAAAGTATTCGACGAGTGGCACCTCAAGGGCACCGGACCCCTTGCCACCAACGGTATCGAGGCCGGAGTCAAGATCCGACCTACTGAGCAGGAGCTCAAGGACTTTGAGCGCTGGCCAACTCCTCAGTTCACTGATGGCTGGAAGTCGTACTTCAAGGACAAGCCTGACAAGCCCGTCATGCACTACTCTGTGATCGCTGGATTCTTCGGTGACCACATGCTCATGCCCCCTGGAAAGTTCTTCTCCATGTTCCACTTCCTCGAGTATCCCTTCTCTCGTGGCTTCACCCACATCAAGAGTGCCGACCCCTATGACACTCCGGACTTTGATGCCGGTTTCGTAAGTTGCTTCAACATGGGGGGTTTTTGTAGAATGATGCTGACAGATCCCAGATGAACGATGAGCGTGACATGGTCCCTATGGTCTGGGGATACATCAAGTCTCGTGAGACTGCTCGACGCATGGACGCCTATGCTGGTGAAGTCGAGACCATGGTATTTCAACCCCTATTCCCACCACCCAATACTCGCAGTAGACTGACCCAGAATAGCACCCCACCTTTGACTACGACAGCCCTGCTCGTGCTCACGATCTTGATCTTGAGACCACCAAGGCGTACGCTCTCCCCGGCAACCTCACAGCTGGTATCGCCCACGGAAGCTGGTCCTCTCCTCTCCCCGAGGCTGACCGCAAGCCTGGTGCCAACATCCTCAACTCCAACCGCGCCCACATCCGCGAGGAGCTCAAGTACAGCGAGAAGGACCTCAAGGCCGTCGAAGGTTAGTCACCCCTCTCTCCCTCACTATGGCTGTCACATGGCTAACTCTCGACAAGAATGGGTCAAGCGCCACACCGAGTCTACCTGGCACTGCCTCGGAACATGCTCCATGGCGCCCAGGGAGGGCAACAGCATCGTCAAGCACGGTGTTCTCGACGAGAGGCTCAACGTCCACGGCGTCAAGGGTCTCAAGGTCGCCGATCTGTCCATCTGCCCCGACAACGTCGGCTGCAACACGTACTCGACTGCTCTCCTCATCGGCGAGAAGGCTGCTGTCCTCGTTGCTGAGGATCTCGGCTACTCTGGTGAGGCTCTCGACATGAAGGTTCCCACTTACCAGGCACCTGGCGAGCTTGAAGTCCGACATCGTCTGTAGGGAAGCGGCTGTCCAAGGGAGATTTGAAACTGGAGAAGACTGTTTTCATAGTTTTCGAAGCTCGCTCGTTGTTGTGTAGTAGTAGTTAATACTCCCAAGATTGATTAGTCTAACGAAATTGATTTAGCGATTCGAGTATTTGGTTTATCCTCTTGTCTGTGAAATGAATCTCTGCGAATATTGGAGGTTTCGGGGCCTGTTTACATGTTACGGAAGCCTTTTATCAAAGACGATTTGTTTTATTTTACTAATTGATTCCAAGTTCAACCTCTTCTGCCCGAATACCAAGTTTTCTCTAGTATAACAATAAGAAGCCCCTATTTTCATTTTGATAATCTAAGCATTATATTCCCAACATACACAGCTGCCAATAACCTTTATAATGACAACAAAGCTTCCCTGATGCTAGACTTACTTTGTATATTGAACAAGAAATCCTCTATCCTGGCCAGATGGTAAAAGAAAACCATTGTGTTCAAGACCGCGGCTTAATTCAAAGATCATTGAACAAGGCTTTTGTAACTCCCTCCTCTCAACCTGTACAACTCCCCACCAAAACCCTCCATCGGTTGAATCACTCCAT
This sequence comes from Fusarium sp. NRRL 66182, assembly GCA_013266265.1. Lineage (NCBI taxonomy): Eukaryota > Fungi > Ascomycota > Sordariomycetes > Hypocreales > Nectriaceae > Fusarium > Fusarium sp. NRRL 66182. The sequence goes on along the minus strand of JABFAK010000101.1, from coordinate 23,482 downwards.
CAGCCAGATTACTTTTTGCAGAGGCGATCAAGTTGGATATGAAAGGCCAAGTGTTCGTCTTAATAGCCGTGATTGTGTTGCGTTGCTGCTCGAGTTGATTGATCATACAGGAGAAGGAGCAGATATGTATAGGTGCAGAAAATCAATTTGAAAAACATAGTCTCATTTGTAACATTAAAGCTTGCTTAAAGTATCAGCCTACTGCTTATGGTATACTGCATTACATCTTGGGTTAACTTGACCAAAGCCCATCGAGACATTGAAATATAACCCACCCATACCCATCCATAGTGCCGTCTCAGGAACTGATCATCAACGCTGATAATTGAAATTCTCCGGTGGTCCCTGATAGGAAAGAGGCGTGTTTCCAGTCGGATATTGGTTTGTCGACCAAGTTTGATTCGAGACAGGGCTGTTTGCCGTCATGATTGAATCTCGCCACTCAGACTGGGTTGGTGAGGCCATTCCAGACTTTGGATAGTACTGGGCCATAGCCGGTACTGAATCCGCAGCGACTTCTGGGATATCAGGGGTCGGTACCACCATCGGTTGCTGTGGAGCAGAAGTAGGGGAAAAGGGAGGAGGAGGAGGCTGAGGTTGAGGAGAAAAGGGAGCAGCTGTGTCATGTCCCTTCTTGTTCCTGCGGAGGAACCAGATCAACCCGAGAACAAGGAACGACAGCGCGAGGAAGCCTCCAATCGAACCCCCGACAATTGCCCCAATATTAGGACCGTTGCTGGGCTCGTCGGTAGTCTCAACCGCGGGCTCTTGAGTAGTTGTTGATGGTATAGTCGTCTCTGATTCAGGGATAGTCGAAGTATCCGTCACCTCGTCTTCGATGATGGATGTTTCTACTGGCTCGTCGGAAAGAAACGTTGTTTCAAACGTGCGGCTCTCTTCGCCGTCGTAAGTAAACGCCACGCTCTGGTCCCTGGTCAGCGCAGAAGATGCGCATCTGAAGCCTCGGACGCCGGATTCGTAGGCATAGGTTCCGCAATAAGGCTCCGAACTCTCGGTACTGTTGATTGCATTGTCAGCAAAGCCGAGACTGGTTACATGCAGCGCAGCGCCTCACCAGAGAAGATTGTACGAGTTGCTCTGGCAGACGTCGTTGCAGATTCTCGTGTTGAGAGCATCTTCCCGATCAAAACAGCGATTGAAGACGGTCGTGCCGCAAAAGATACCCAGGACATGGCCGACTTCCCAGCTGCATCTGTCGCCGTTGGAGCATGTGATGCCGTTTCCAGGCGATCCCGATAGATAACCGCATGTTGAGTCGGGGCTGACAACGACTGTATAGGTGGTCTCTGCCATGGACGTTTCCTGCCGCCTGCCCAGATCACGATGCCTCAGCTCAAGCATCTTGACCATGGCTGTCGGCTCGGGCATGGCGAGATGCCCGGCGTAGCGTCGCTTTGTCGGCTCAGAGATGGCCATGGCATTCGCCACGACGGCCCAGAAGCCAAGGGCCAACACACAGGACGGAAGCTGTTTCATTTCGATTGCTTTAGCAGTGATACCGCAAGAAAAAGAAGATGATAGAGGAGAGATTGGGAATTCTCGTCCTGTCCTGGGGGGGCGGGGTTCAGCTCTACTTGAGCTGGTGCGGCTGAAAGTGACAGACATGGTTGTGCAAGGGTTCATTGGTGCCAAGCACAAGGCGTTTTCCGAGGTGCATTGAGCATTCTCCTTGACGGCATCTTTTTGTCTCACGTGGCTGGAGAGGACTCTCGGTTTGGGTTAGTTCTGTTGGTGGAAGACGTGGAAGAGTCGGGTAGCTATCGACAGCCCTCCCTGTTACTAGTAGGTGTAGGTCAGGTCAATCTTGTTTATAGCAGACTCTTTTGATTCAAACAAAGAGGGAGTTGCTAGGGTTGACAAGACTACGTGTATGTAAGTATTCTTCTTCCTCTTCTTCTAGTGGCAGGTCAAAGAATTCGCTAGTCTCAGCCCAATGGGTCAATATCGTGCCTCCTGAAAAGACCTTGTCTAACCAACCAACTAACGCTTATGCACGGTCATGGCGTAGATTGCCCCGTTCAGCCCTAGACTTGCTGCCATCTTGCTCAACTTGGCTTGCTTCATGCAAGACTGCATTTCACATTGTGCAGGTGTAAACTAGTCTCGCCCGATTTGTTAGTTGGCCGTCTTGGTTACTATACTATCTACCTCACGGAAGAACAATAAACCAGGAGAGAGCTTGTGCTGTGAGAGCATCTTGGGGAGTCGTATTGATAATTAATCAGCAATGGCCGTATTCCGACCTTGTTTGGGCAGCCCCTGTCTTGCTATAAAAGGATACTATCTGGGCACCATACTGTTTTGGTATTGATTTCCATGAGAGTTGATGGATCTATTTGAAATATATACAACTACTATTGCGTTGTAGCCCTTGTCTTGAAGTAGAAATTCAACAACAACGACCAGACTTGATCTGTATACATCGTTTACAACTCTACTATCTCATACAAAGACTCCGTCAATGGGTACTCGGCGCTTTCAGAGCCGGCTGCGGCCAAAGTTGCGAGGATATTTATTACCAGAGTTATCGTCTTTGTCGGTGTGCTAGTTAGCCATATTGATTGTTCTACAACAAGAGAGGGCATTGCACATCGCAGAAATAGTCGGTCGATTCTATCACTCCTCTGCCAAGCAACCCCCCCTGATTGGCAATTGTGTAAGCATTTAGATATAAATGCTACAAGAAGCTGTGTTGTTTATCAAATTGGGAAAAACAAACGTCTCGGGCAGAAGCATCACATACACACACATAGCAGTCTCCCCCAAGTGTCCAAGAAGAGTCGTTGATAGTTGTTTTATATCGACATTCTCCGTCCCATGCTCTCTACATCATCCTCCCTCCGTTCGACGTAGCTCACCACTATGCCTGTATCTATCAAACCCCCATCGTCCAAGCCCGCGTCTCGCCTTGGCCGTCGTTTGTGACCGATAATCATTTCAACGCTGTCATACCCATCATTCACGCCCCCGGAGCCAACCCTATCCTGCTCGAATATGGACGCGCGCATATTAGTGACGATGCGGTTGCCGCTGTACGGATCGAGAGCATCATTCCCCTTGGCCACTTCTACCAGGCGGTTAAGAAGATCGAACTCGAGCTTCAGCTTGATGCTGTAGACAATTGCCTTGTACGCAGTCTGAAGCGTGTAGAAATCCATAAACTCGAGGACCAATATCGGAATATCCAAAAGTATGATGAGAACGTTGACCAGGAGTAGATGCTTGCGCATTCGTCGTACATCCTGCCGGTACAAGAAGCCTTCGGTCCCGAAGAAGGAAGAGCACGTCTTGATATAGATGGCCGAGATGACAAGTTCCTGGAGGAAAAACATGGTGACTTGGATCTTTTCGTATATCTGATACGGCTGCACCCACGGATTCGCATCGCTGCTATTGGCACCGTACATGAGGATAATGATGGGGATATGCAAGACGATGGCGTCGGTGATGATCATGGCCAGCACGAGCTTGAGGCAGAACTGATTCCAGAAGATGAGGTGCAGTCGCGAGTACAGCACAAGCGACTGGCCCGTGACCATCAGAACCCATCCCGCAGAGATGAGGGTGATGTAGAGAATGAAGTTGCTCGAAAGGACCAGGTTCTTGAGCATGAAGCCAATAGTATGAGGTGCGATTCCATTAGTGGCGACGAGGAAGCTCCAGAAGTAGAGACCTTGGCGGGTCTTGAAAGTGGAGAGAATAAGGACGTTTAGTTCAACGACATTGTAGAGAGATATCCCCATAAAGACAGCGATGAGCGTTGTTGTCAAGAGACCATGTCCGCCAGAGTCATCGCCACCTCCTCCCGAGTACCCCATGGCGTCTGCGGTTCGATCAGGGTTCCGAGGGCATCTTGAGGCTCTGGGATAGCCTCAAAGTGAAACATTGGAGGGAGAGAGAAGTGGAGGAGGAATGGCAGAGAGCGTCGATCGAGGGCGTGAGCTACGCTTATGACTGGGGACGTGAATTCCCTCGACCGTTGGGGTTTAGGTAGTGGCTTGCTATAATCCTAGGATGATGGAACCAACACACACACACAGACTCTCTCTCTCTCTCTGTTGGTTTGCCACCAACACTCGCTATGCTGGTTTTAGTCTCATGGAGGATGAGCACCAAGAGGGTAGTCAGGGGGAGAAAACGAGCTGGAGTAGACCGAAGCTGTCTATATATTCTATCCTTTGTCGACATGTCGTGCACGACCCAGGCATTGGCGTGGAGCAGAGGCCATGTATGAATATCAGCTCCGTCGTCTCTCTCATGATCAACATCAACCCTGTTCACAGAGCGATATTCGCTTCTTGATCCTTCGATCGCCTCTACCCCGCAAACATACATAGGGGCCACGACTATGCAAACATGTTATTGGATATGCGACCGCAACGCCTGCAGATGGATTCAGCTCTCATTTCGCTTGTAGCCAAGTGGTTGGTCGCTACGTCGAATGATTAAAGGTGATGTGGCAGCCATGTTTGATTCTTGTTGGGGGACTTGATATTGCTCAACCTCGGGATACACAGGTGATGCCGGGAACATGTGAATGCACATTTGCTGTCATCATCTGCTATACCAATCTCCTGATGCTTTTGCGCAACCATAAAACATGGTTAGCTGGAATAGGTTGGTGAAGAACATGAACCTGTATTCAAGCATCCAAGACCATGCTTCCGCTCACAACGCTTTTCTGTCAATCCAACGCACATTGCCAAACTTGCCCTCGGGCGTCTGAAACACATCAGAAGGAGACCTATAAGGCCTGACCTCGGCATCGGTCAAGAACCTGGTGACGTTGCTCGCCTTCAGAGCCTCGACATGATACCCCGGGCCAAAGTCATTCCAAACCGCCATCAACGTGTAGTTATCCACCCGAGGCGTGGCGGGATTCCACTCGATGTATCCAGACGGAAACACAACGGGATCAAAGTAGGATTTCATAAAGATAGATCGATGCTGCGAGTTCCACGGTCTGCCGAGCGGACACTTGCCCACCAGGTTTTGGGCCATGGTCGTGTTTGACGCCATCACCTTGGAGTTGTCGATGTATACCCCGTACTTGTTTTCAAATGTAGTGTTGGTGCCTTTCCATGCAGTGATGCCACCGCCGCAGTTTCGGAGCGACAGCGTTGAACGGTCAACCCATGCCGTGCCGAACCCATACAAAAAGTCTGTCTGTCCGGCAATGATGTTATCGTAGAAGAAGGCGTTTCCCAGCTTTCCAACATAGACCTAGTTCCAAGTCAGCAACCAGCTCTGGACGTGCTGATAGATGCCTCACAGTGTCCTGATAGCTGTAGAACCCGCAAGAGTAGAACCCGGCATTGGCCATGCTGACGCCCACGGCGTGCGCCGGACCAGAAGACCGCGGTGCAAATTCATTTCTAAAGTCGATGTTGTATGCACGGAAATCAGTGCATCCAAACGGTGTCCCAGCCGGAATCGGCCATCCCGCGGGCCCGGCTCCCGTGAAGGTAGCGTTGAGTGTAGGGCCGATGGTCAAGACACCACTGAACACATTGTCGACAAAAGTACCGTTGTTCGTATTTGCCGCGTTCCACCAGATCTGCACATCATTCTGCGCCGGGGTGGCGACGTCAATGTCCGCGTACAGCTCACCCTTCCATGGTAGGTCTGAAGCACCGATCAAGTGAAGAGGACCCTGACGCGTGACGTTCAGCTGCTCGGTGTAGTTCCCGGGGGCGATCAGGATGTGGCCGGCGACTGTGGTGTTGCCGAGAGAGTCTATAGCGTCTTGGATGGAACGAAAGTCTGCTCGGGGGTCTTCCTTGGCCACGTAAAGAGTGCCCTTGGGACAGCCTTCTGCAGGGCGTCTCGTTTGTCGCTGACACTTCTTGTACGTGTCCACTGGGCCCGTGGGACTGGCAGCGTCTGTCGTGGAGAGCAGAGATGCAGCTAAAAGAGCCACTTGCAAGAAGCACCTCATCTTTGCTGGAGCGTATTTGGTAATATATGCAGCTTGCTATGATGCTAAGGATCATCTACTTATACATACCGCAGCGAATCTAACCTGCCTCTTACAGAACTATAATACCCCTCTGCATTACTGCAGCTCCGTGCAATAAAGAATAAGATGATGTTGAAGTAAAAACATGTTAGTCCACGAATCAGACACAGGGACCTGGCCGGTTCGTAAACTCAGAACGCCAGCTCCGGATGTGAAGTGCCGTGGTGATGCAACCGGCTCTGGAACCTGGGGCCGTGATACAGATCAAGTCAGCGGAGGAGATCGGTCTATAATATCCCACCAACAAGAGACATCAACAAGACAGGAGTCTCTGTGGGGGAGCTTCAATCAGGCTAATCTAGACGTTGGGGTTCTGCGGGGAGACGAGGGCAGGATGGATTTGTACCCCCACGGGAGAGTGTTTGAAATTTGAATTTAATCAAGATAATTTCAATAGAGTTGGCCTGCGGGAAACTCTAGTGTTTGGCTTTGGCTGCTGCACGTACCACGGGTAAGGATGTCTATCTAGGGCAGGTTTTCCCAAGTTCCAACCCTCCCTCTCATCGTGGATGCCAAATCTAACCCTGCTTGATGTGGTCGGCAATGTTAGGTCGGGCCTCGAATGCCGTCTTGAATTTGTCAAGGGATTCCGGGAGTGTAGCCTGGACATCAAAGACATTAGCTCTCTGCACACAACATCACGCAGGGCTGTGGTTGTATACCGGAAGTGTTCCTGTTCGCGTGTCGTTGTCGATCGACATGTAGACCGCAAAGTCGGCATAGCTGACCTCGTTGCCAAGAAGATACGGTCCCTCGCGATCAGCATAGTATTTTCCAACGTGCTCATAATACGCAGGCGTTGTCTTTTCTTTATAGTCGCTGTTGGGGCCCATGAGGTTGGTCACCCAGTGGGCCTAGACAGACGTTCAGTTAGCTTCACCGGTGCAGAGGGAGAGGTCCGGGAGAACGTACTCTCCAGTCGACGTAGATGTCTGACACGAGGTCAGTCAAGTACTTGTCCTGGTTCGTCTTGCCATCGTAGCTGTCGAGCTCGCGGGACAGGAAGCGAAGAATCGGGATATGCTAGTCAGGTTAGCCCCGAGCAAGACTCTCTAGACTTGACAGGTTCACATACGCCACTGAGAACGAGGCCCTTGTATTCAAGAGAAGGGAGCTGCCCACTGCGAGTGATACCCTGCTGCTTCAGCTTTTCCCTGGATTCCGGCCAGGTGTCCATGGGGTACAGACGCTCCTCAAACTTGATGCCTGCGTCGATCAAGAACAGCCTGTTCGAATCATCCATTAGACATGGTTTACTATAGTCCTGCTGCAGTCGCGCCAACTCACTTGACAACTTCACCTCGGCCAAGCTTGCCGATGGAGAGGTAGTGATACACGACTGCATCAGAGGTTGCCATTGCTGCTTGGGTTTTGGTGTTTTGCTTGTTCTTTTCGTAACGTTCCCTTATTCTGCGTCCAAAGTGGTGAAGATGGTTTGTTTATGAGCTATTTTAGTGACCGATAGCTGCCGGGCTTTCAACTGCCGCTCTCTGCTTTATAATCATAACCTCCACTTCTGAGCAAGATAGCATCAGCTAATGGCTTGGCTCTTCGATCCATGAGATGCTATAGGCTTAGGATTCAAAACCCTGTAACTATCCAAGTGGGATACCTTGTATCTGCTCATGTAGCAGTGAAGCAACTCTGCTGCTCCAGAGCCTCAGAGGTAATCAACATTATCCATCTGCTCCCGTTAATCCCTAGGATAGTTTCCAATGATTGGCCGTGTTTGCTATTCGCTCGTGGTGCATAGGTGGGTGAAACGTGCCTGGCGAATCTTCTAAACGCACAACCTTGTCTGAAACAATCAACCAAACAGCTTGGCGTGAGTCCAACTTGTGAATGCAACCAGACTCGCCAGTTTCTTGTCTCATCCCACTACCTGAACGGTTTCAATTTTCAACCAAGTCGTCGTCACTGTTGAAAAGATGCTGTGCGCTGAGAAGGCTATAACTGGTTTTCCTGTTGCTCATGACAGACTGTGAGATTCTCTTCTTTCTCCCCATTGTCCATCACCTTCTTTTCTTTTCACTTCTTTCTCTACCTCCTGGCGAGGGTTTACTAATTGTCTTTCCAGAGTATCTTGACGGCCTCTCTCACACCATTCTTTACTCGTTCTTCACTTTTACCGCACCACCTCACCATGTTGGCCTTGAAAGTCTGCCTATGGATTGCAGTTGCAGCTGCTGTACCGCTCATCGAGATGTCCTCAAGAAAAGTCGCAACGCTCTCTGCGCTCGAAAGGAGCAGACCGCTGAAAAGTATGTCTTCGGTCACGCTGCTATACGCCGGATGCTCACACCCTTACAGTTCGAGAAAACGCACCGCTCCCCCGTCAAGCCAACAGACTCATCCCAGTTGTTGTCGGCGGCCCGCAGGATCTTTTCGTGCCCAACTTGATCCGCGCAGCACCCGGCGATGTGATCCAGTTCCAGTTCAGCTCAGGAAACCACACAGTCACTCAAAGCGCCCAAGACTCGCCATGCCAGCCACTGCAAGCAACGCAGTCTGGTGCCATTCACAGCGGACACATTCCTTTTGAAGCAGGGCAGACTACCGTTGGGACGTTCAATGTCCCTCTGACAAGCGCTGAACCAATCTATCTCTACTGCGCGACTGGGCCGCATTGCCAGATCGGCCAGGTGATGGCGATCAACCCGTAAGCGAAATGCTGTCGTGTATCTTGGGGTCGCTAACTTTTGTTCTAGCCCGGACGAGAATGCTTTGGTTGACTTTTCGAAGCTTGCAGCTGCGGCGACAGCCAATGTCGATGGAGGTGAGGCTTCAGGCGGAACTGCTGGAGAGATTCCTTTAGAAGCGGCGGCGTTTACTCCGGCTGAAGAGGAAGAGGCTCCTCCACCACCTCCTGTTGAGAGTCCGCCATTAGAAACGCCGGTGGCTACACCTGGTGCAGTCTAGTGAGAGGCGCTACTAACAGAGGAAGAGGAAGAGGGAGAGGAAGAAGAGTGGATGACCACCATCTTTATTGAATACGATACCACGATACCATACAATAGTTCATCTTTTAGACATGCGGTTGCATAAATGAACTAATTAAACATTGACAGTTTCTCTCAACACAAGTAGCTATAGTACCTCTATCAAACAGTATTCAACTTCATATGGCTTGTACATGGAACGACCAGGGCTGCTTTTCCCGTCTCAATGCTGCTTATGTAACATCGCAAACTACCTACTCACTGACCTACCTACCTACATACCTACATACCTACATACCTACATACCTACATACCTACATACCTACATACCTACATACCTACATACCTACATACCTACATACCTACATACCTATACACCTACACACCTACACAGCCCATCATGAGATGGCTATCCAGATCTTCACTCGCAACTACTGCGCTACTCATGACAACTGTAACAGCCCAGACATGGAGCACATGCAATCCTCTACATAGCTGTATGTCTTCTCCCCACCTACCCAACGCTGTCGTTCTATGCTGACAGCGCCAATAGCCAATTGCCCCTCCAACGATGCCCTCGGCATGAGCATCGACATCGACTTCAGCAAAGGCGCAGTCAACTCATTCGCTGCCTCGGGTTCCCCCGAATACAATGACGAAGGCGTCTCCTTCACCGTTGCTCGCGCCAACGACGCGCCCCAGCTCGCCTCGCTCTTCTATATCATGTTTGGCCGTGTCGAGATCACAATGAAGGCCGCTCCCGGCGCCGGAATTGTCTCTTCGCTTGTTCTCCAATCCGACGTCCTCGATGAAGTGGATATAGAGTGGCTCGGTGCCGATAATGACGAGATTCAGTCGAATTACTTTGGCAAGGGCCGAGTCACCGACTACAATCGCGGCGAGTTCCACGAAGTGAGAAACACACAGGGCGAGTGGATCACATACACTATCGATTGGACAAAGGACCGCATTGTTTGGATGGTTGGTGGAACTGTCGTCCGCACTCTCAACCACGGCGATGCAGCAGACGGTCAATATCCCCAGACGCCGATGCAGGTCAAGTTCGGCGCCTGGGCCGGTGGTGATCCCAACACAAACGCCCCAGGCACCGTCCGGTGGGCGCGTGGTCCGACAGACTACTCCAAAGGCCCCTTCACCATGCACGTCAGGAGTCTTGTTGTTGTCGACTACTCGACTGGGGACGAGTACAAGTACAGGGACACGTCTGGTTCCTGGGAGTCGATCGAGGCTGTTGGCGGCGAGATCAACGGCAACCAGAACGGCCAAGGCCCGACAGTCACGGCCACGGCGCAGGGCACTGTCGCTACCAACAATGGAAACGTCCCTGTCGGAGGTATCGCTGAGGACGGTAGTCCCGCTACCGCTACGCAGACCGGATGGCCCTGGACGGGCTCCCGACCCTCCGGCGGCGCTATCCCCGAAGGCTGGAGACTTAACGGCGAGGGTAGGATCATTCCTGAAGAGAACCACGCCGTCGAATCTTTGCGACCTCCTCACTGCGTTCTCGCCCTCGCTCCCATCTTAGCTGGCATCATGGCTTTTGCCGGCCGATTCTACTAAGAGCCCCCCTTTTGATCCTTCATAGGCTTCACTGTATATGATTTGACTTAATGGCACATACTGTCCGAGGCGCGAGCCTACGTATATTGTCAAGACGGCATGATGAATTCTCCTGGATATTGCAAAACATTGGATGTGGTACCTGACTTGTATGATACGGCTGATTGGCGTTGTTTCAAAATTGAGCATTTGCATGCGGATGGAATTGAACTTGAGGTTTTGGTTTAGCGACGGCGCAATGGGGATGGATCACGTAGAATATGCACCAGTAGATAGATGCGACACATAGATGGACAGCTTGTATAATTCAGCCACTTAGAAGAATATAACCACAAGTACTCACATCTGCAGGGCATTTATATTCGAATCTTTTACGACTTCGCAGATACGTCTACTGTTGGTTGATACAAGGCGAACCAGACCCGATATATGCTCTGACACTAGAGTGAAGCCACGATTAGATCTAGGTAGGAAAATAGCCATCGAATCTCCTAAACACCCTGGGAACACGAGACGGTGCTTCTATATATATATATATGACTGCTAAAATAACAAAATCTCCGCCGCCTTAACCCCGTAACGCTCCGAGTAATCCGCCCCTCAGCGCCTGCTAGTTCGTCGCTTCGCGACCTTCTCATACCGCCACATGGGCATCTGATGAGCTTGCGCGTCTGTCTGTGTATTTCCTTGCACTTGTCGCGAGTATTGGCAGAGTAAGTTTACAAAACATAGATTGAGGAAACTGCAAAACAGTAAGAGCAAAGAAACCAGTAGCCGCCCGCTCGTTTTTCTTTTAGTGTGTGAAAAAGATATACTGAAAACTCTCTCGACAATGACTAAAAGGTCCAGTCATCTTCGTCTTCGACAGACTTGATGGCCCATCGGAACTTGTCACGGAGAGTCTTGGAGAAGAACTTTTCGATTGGCACGTCAAACTTCTTGGAAAAGACAACTGTGAGGCGAGGGTCGATGTAGTTCTGTCAATGAGTGTTAGTAAAGCACACACGACCAAGCGCTCAGTAATACTCACAATCTTAGAAGTGCCGAGGGCCACTTCCTTGTTGCCGTCACGGTCCTCAGCCTGAAGCTCCAGTGTCTTGATGCGCTCGTCGAACTTTTCAACCGCCTTGTACAGCTTGTCGATGGTAACGCCTCGGCCTTCAGCTTCAACCTTGCTGGTCTTGTTCTCCTTCTTGAACTTGGCCTCGAGTTCCTTGACAGCCTGAAGTCGCTCCTTCAGCTCCTTCTCGGGCAGCGGCCTCTCCTTTTCTTCCTTGCGCTTCTCGTTGTCTTTCTCAAACTTCTTCGTAATCTTAGTTCGCTGTTCCTCGAGCAGGAATTGCTGATGTTCCTTGATCCATTCGTCATCCAACTCAGCGTCACGCTCGAACCAGGCGGCACCCTTCTTCTTCTTCTCCTTGATATCCATGTTCAGGATCATCATCTTGGTTCGCCACTGCTGATACCGGAGGCCTTTGATCTAATGTATAGAATCAGTATATTGCCCGAGAAATTGCAACTTATATAAACTCACTCTGTCGCTCAGCTTTGCCATCTGCTGTTCGTGCCCGGCGCCGACAGTTCGCTTGTGATTGCACAGGATAGCAACCTTACGATTGCAATCGTTGTATAGCTTCACCTTTTCGGCAACAGTGCCGCGCGAGCGAGGATCCTTGCCAAGTTCCCTCAACAGCTCCGACATCGTCCAGGAAGCATTGTAAGTACGGAAAACCTTAGCAGTCAAGCCTGGCATATAGCTGTTCAAGTGCTTGTTCAGTTGGGAGGTCTAAGGTCTTGTTAGCTGTTACCCATTTACGATCTTGAAAAAACAACTTACGTTGAGGCGATCAAAGAGGTCGTCTCCCTTGGTTTTGGGTGCCTTCTTGAAAAGCTTGAGGTTTTTGAAGACCTGAGGCTCGACAACTGCAGTCTCTCTGTAGGGAATACTATCTTTTCCCAGGAAATCGAAGGTAACCTGGTTCGGAGGTTCAAGTGTGATATGCTCATACTTGAGTGAGCAGCAGCCCACCGTGTCGGCTTCATTCTCGGTATCCTTCTCGTTTCCTGCTCGGAGAGCCAGGCGGTCGATCAGATACATGGCAGTGGCTCGCTGACGATCCGCCATGACCTCACTCTTAAGTTCCTTGGTATAATCCCGACGAATCTTGTCAATCTTTCCCTTGAGAGCTCGAGCCTTTTCGAATTTTTTGAAGTCACTTTGACCTTTGATGTCGCTGTCAGCTCCGAGCATAACGTACTTGTAGTTGCCGTTGATATTCTCCTGCCACATGGCCAGCCAAGTCGCCTTTTGATCGTGTTGAACTGCCTTCCATTGATGGCCCTTGGGAGGTTCTGGAATTTTGGCACCCTTGCCGATATTGATGGTAATCTGCTCAGGGGTGACACGTTGCTTGACTTTACCAGTCTTGGGATGTTCACCACGACCACGGAACAAACTTGGAGGTTCGACTCTGAAGTTGCCAACCTTTTGCTTCCTGCCATCCCACACGCAATGGGTGAATGGAGCCTCGAGAGCTTCCTTTTTAGCCTTGGCAGCCTCCTTCTCTTCCTTGGTCATGTTCTTGGTCTTGTTCTGCTCGACTTTGGCGGACCAATAGTCGTAAACTTTTGAGAAGTCACACTTGTCGAGCGACTTGACTGCAACCTTCTTTCCTTGAGCATCTGTCACGCCATACTTATCGCAATAGTCCTTGAAGTCGCTGAAGAAATTCTTGCGAAAGACAGAGTTGTCGAGGTGATGGGATGATGCGGGTGTCATCATAGCAACCCAGAAAGTGGCGACTTCCTCCGCCTCTGGAGCAAGAGTAACTGGCTTTCCATCGTAGAGCATCTTGACGTTCTTGGGTAAAGGCTCGTAATCAGGTGGGAACAGAACACCGTTGTGTTCTAGAGTTGTCCACTTAATAGAATCGTCACCCTTCTTCGGCGCATTCCACCAGGCGAACTCCTCTTCATCATCACTCTCCTCAGCTTTCTTAGGCTCCGACTTGACGCCCTTCTTGGCGGCGGGTTTAGCTTTCTTGGAGATTGGAGCGTCGGAATCAGATTCCTCCTTCTTAACACCATTTGTCTTTCGTTTGGTAGCGGTTCCATTAGACTGGCGTTTGCTGGCAGTGGATTTGGAAAGAGGCGGATCGTCGTCAGATTCTTCCTTAACTGCCTTCTTGGGGATGGGCTTCTTGACACGTTCCTTGGCTCGAATTACCTTGGCCTGCTTCTCAGCCCTGTTCTCAATGGCACGCTTTTCTTGCGCGAGTTTTACGCCTAGAGGTTCGTCGTCATCGTCCGAGGACTCTGGAAGCGCGGTCTCCTTATAGGACGGGGGAAGTTTCTTCCCTCGGGCCTTCATGATAGGCTCGTCGTCGGATTCCGAGTCGGCGGCTTTCTTGTTCTGCTTCTGACGTTTGGCCTGTGATACCATGGTCAGCATGCGTAGGCCCCACAGCAAGGTTTTTCTTGGATCATGGGATACGAACCAAAGGGGCATCGTCATCGCTCGACTCGTCGTCCTTGTAGTTGACGACCTTGGTGATAGATGTACGCGACTTGCGCTTGATCGCGCCGTTGGTTGCCGGTTCGTCGATGTCCATGGATTCGATTTGTATGGGGCCGTTGCGAACTGACAGCCCGGCCATCTTGGCGGCATCCTCAGGAACTGGCTGTTCCATGGCAGCGTCTTCGGCACGCGAGATCTTTGAAGATGACACTGTGGGAGAAGGATTTGTTAGGACAAAAGCTTGCAACGGCAGCGGTGTGGTGGCTAGTAAACTCGTGGAAACTTTGTTTTGGTGCCGTCGTGAAGAGAAGGACTCATGAGCACGAGAGACAACACCAAAATATCGTGAAAACATTAAAAAAAAAGCGCGACTTACCATGATTACCGTTAAGCCTAGCAAGAGGACGATCGTCGTCAGAGCTGTAGCTCATGGTTGCGCAGGTTGAATGTGGTTGTCCGTTGCGAACTTCTGCGGTTGGCCGCCAGTCAAAGTGCTATGAGGTCAGGGACTGGGATCTCAGATGGGAAAGCGTGACAAGGGAAACAAGAGCGCTTCAAAGACACATGAAAAACGTGCTAAAGAGAAAAATGCGCGAGGAAATGACCCCCTCAACGCCTGGTGGAGGAGAAGAGGGTGAGGTTGAAGATATTCGCAGAAGCCTGGGAGAGGAAAATCAGCAACAATGGGACTGGGGAGAAGAAGTCAAGAGAGGCGATGCTGCTTTCTTTAAAGCCAAGCAGGCTCGGGCCCGGCGACGGGAAAGGCGAGGCGAGAGAGACAAGGCAGTGAAAGGCAGGCACAGTGGAAAGCGTGCAGCGTACAGCGTACAGCGGGTGCCCTCCACTTCCCTAGCTCAGTGCTGAAAGCTCAGTGGTTCAGGCTAGTGTCGTGCAGCATTTACAGCGACTCAGCGAATGGATTGGGTTTAGAAGGGGGAGACGTGATTGGATGAAATGCTCTTAGCTTCCCAGGGGAGGATAAAAAGGAAGAGGATGAAAACTGGAGCCTGAGAGGTCGTGGTTTGCCTTAGTCATGCATGCAGCAGGAAAAAACTGAGCGGGGCGTTTGCGGCTGAGTGGAGTATGAAGACCAAGTCACGTGAGAGTAGTTATTCGATGGGCGTATGAGCGCCTGGATGTTCCGGCCTACCTAATTTACCCGACAAAATAGCGAACAAAACGCTTTAGATCCGCAGCAACAATACACCTCATTCCGACCTTCCACGACTACGACCCCCATCCACATCAATTGATCCGTATATTGCGATCAATTGGGCCACCGTTGGCAGAGGCTCATACTCTACGTACTTAACCTCAGTCATGATGTTGTCGCGAGCCGCCAGACCAGCTCTCCGAGCTGCCGCCGCAGCTAACGCTCGGTAAGTTTCTCACTCCTCTCTTCCTCCTTCGGCTTCCGGGAACCAAGAGTTTGTTTGCCGGGAGTGAGGTCTTCAGCTCCGACGGTCGGCCACAACTTCAGCACCAAACGACAACTACCGCTCGAGATGTAAATCACTAGATATATTTCACATCCATGGAATACGCGAGAACCGAATAAAAGAGAGACAAGGGAAAATGCTGATGACGTCCTTTTTTTTCGCACTTTCAGGGCCGCCGCCGTCCCCAGCTCCGCCGCCACCTATGCGACTCTCCGTGAGATCGATGACCGTCTCAAGTCCATCAAGAACATCGAAAAGATCACAAACACCATGAAGATTGTCGCCTCCACTAAGCTCACACGAGCCCAGCGCGCCATGAACGACTCCCGCAGGTACGGCCAGACCTCCAATGAGGTCTACGAGTCTGCCGAGACCAAGCCTCTCGATGTTGAGGAGAAGAAGACTCTCATCATCGTCTGCTCCTCCGACAAGGGTCTCTGTGGTGGAATTCACTCTGGTCTGTCCCGATACGTCCGCAGGCTGCATGCTGAGCAGCCCGGCTTCGACCTCGTCCTCATTGGCGAGAAGGCCAAGGCTCAGCTCTCCCGAACCAACTCCAAGGCTATCCAGCTGAGCTTCGCTGGTGTTGGCAAGGACGTTCCCACCTTTGCCGATGCTCAGGCTATCGCCGACCAGGTCATCCAGCTCCCCACTGAGTACACCGACGTCAAGATTCTTTACAACAGCTTCGTCAACGCTCAGACCTACGAGCCTTCCATCATTGAGGCATTTTCCGAGGAGGCCATCCAGCAGTCCCGTGAGTTATTGACAGAATTGTCATTTTGGAGAGATTTTCCCTAACCTTTTTTTATAGCCAACTTCTCCGCGTTCGAGGTTGACGAGGAGGTCCTCTCCAACCTCCGCGAGTACGGCTTGGCCAACTCGCTCTACTGGGCTCTTGCCGAGGGCCACGCCTGCGAGCAGTCTGCCCGACGAAACGCTATGGATGTGTGTAAAAGAAACCCTCAAATCACATACTCAATACTGATAATTCCCGCAGAACGCCTCTAAGAACGCTGGTGAGATGATCAGCAAGTACCAGATTCTCTTCAACCGTACCCGACAGGCCGTCATTACTGGAGAACTGGTTGAGATTATCACCGGTGCTACTGCTTCGGCCGACATGTAAGCAGTGGGAGTGCAAGCCGGGGTGTAATGCTTCCCTTTGTAACGAATGCCATCGGGTTACCGTCCCGAATGGATCCCCCATTGTATCAAAGCCTTCAATAAATTTCTTAGTAGCCCATACAGTCAATGCATGGCAGTCTGAAAAAGGAGAATAAGTAATGCTGTTGAAAAGCTTAAAACGGAGTGGCTCGACATTCATGTATCAACAAGTATGTGCTTGTGAGTGTGCCTACCTAGGTACAGGTTGAAAGCGCCCATGTGTTAAACGCCGAACACCTATAACATGATCTTGTAAAATCTGTGAAACGAAATGACGATTGGAGCATAGTGACAAAACCCAACGCCGGACAAAAACCCCAATTGAGAGGTCTGAACTGCATATAAGACAACCCCTCAAAAGCCTACATCGCTATCATGATCCTCCGCATAGCTAATGTTTCTTGTTCTGCGATACTTGTGCGCCACTTCGCGAGACATATCTGCTATTTTGGCGGTACTGAACGGATGCTCCTTTTCGTAAGCGGCTCTGAGGACAGCGGCTTCTCGATCCCATTTCTCAGTAGCCTGATTCCACGCCTGCACGGCACCAGCGTAGCCACGCTTCTGCTCGGCGGCTTGGTCTTCATATGGCTTACGCTCCTCGGGCGTAGCGTCCTTCCACATCTTAGATGTCATGATACGGACTTCGTTGGGTACTGCACGACCGCCTTTGCCGGGCTTCCGATTCTCCTCGCACTTTTTGCGTGCGACATCGAACAGGTCTTTGCTGTAGAGAATGTAGGCATTGCCGGCTACTTTGGCTGGGCGAGATGGTCGTTCTCCTAGTTTCGCTTGTACATGAGCCTGCATCTCCATCTCATACGCTTGCAGTCTTGCAGGTTTTGGGTCTTTTGCAGGCTCTTTACGCTTCCGTAGCAGCACAGAATCCCTAGGTAGAATCAGAGGTGTCGGGACCTCGATGGGTCCAATCAACGCCTCCAAAACTTCTGAAGCCGCTCTTAAGCCGGACAAGTAGGCGCCGTGAACCGTGGCAGGATGTGTACCGATGGTATGTTCGCCTGCAAAAAAAAGGTTTCCAACAGGGCGTGCCATGATATCATAGTCTTCGGGCTGCATGCCAGGAGCTGCAGAAGAGTAGCTGCCTCGAGCAAACCGATCCGAACCCCATCGAGTGACCATAGCCTCTACAGGATAAGGAACATCGCGGCCAAACACACTGCGCAGAACTTCCGTGGCCTCAGCTATGAGGCTGTCGTTGCTTGAGTGCTCCGTCTCGAATCCTGCTTCGCCAGCCATCAAGGCAATGAGACAGGGTAGACCTGTTGTATTGGACACGTTGAACCACTGGAAGAAGCGGCCTCGATTCGCAGCGTAGTCTTTCTGTGATGTACTGAGCCGGTTCGACGACTCCCTTAGTACCCCAAAGATATGCCTGTCATGCTCCCAGAAGATCTTATCGTAAACTAGAACAACCTTGTTCAATATGCCAAACCCTAGGCGATCAACAACATCAGTTTTCCATACTGGAAGAGGTGGGTTGAAGGCGATATTATTCTGCTTCAAAACACCAAGTGGAATGGTACAGACAACAGCATCAGCATCTACTACAGAGCCATCTTCACACTCGATCGCAGCAGACGCCATACCCTCTCCAACATGATAGGATATGCTCTTGACAGGGAACTTGATCTTGAGGTCAAGTGGGCTTGGACACTGAACTAGCCCACGAGCCACACTTTGATAGCCGCCAACCACCATCGTATGACTCCCCTCCCACTCATTACCTGCGTCAATGTCCCACAAGGGAAGGCTCAGGTTGTGCAAACTGGTTGCGTTACTGTACTCCAAGTTGGCGATGTGCCAGTTAATTAAACGGTGATCTTGGGCATTCAGCCCAATGATTTGTTTGTACTGGGAGATGGCAGAGTCAAGAACAGACCCTAGAGTTGCCTCCTCTTCGTTCACTGCTGGGGTCAAATCAATGTTCTCCCCTTCAGCTGAGTCTCGGATTGTCCAACCCATGAGCTTTGCTTTATCGGAGGCTTTAGTCGTGGCTGGAGTTCCAGGCTCAGTGTGTACCCGACCAGTCAATTTATCTGATGATACCGGTACCAAGTTGACCTTTGCTGGGACGTTTTGTTCAGATACTGGTGGCGCGTCTGGCTGTGCTGCAACAGCTTCTTCTTCCTGTATCATTGCTTTACTGCCATCTCCAGGGCTATCCCGTCCCTCTTCGATGAGGTCTCTTCTTCCCTCAATGAGTTTTGCTGGCTGGTTTTTATGCTTGTATTCGCTGACTCGATCGAGGCAATCGTTGTATAGCTTTTCCACGAGTTGATCCCGCAAAGGATCTACCGCTCGTCCGTTGCTGTCGTAGATTGTAGTATCTGCTGTCAGTGCATGGTATGGCAAGCTAAGCTGGCCACGAAGGAGGATGTTGATAGGATTGCCCCTGTCAAAGCCAGTAATGATCATACCGCCCATCTCTGCAGTGTGTCGCTTGCCTTCAAAAGCTGGCATGTGTTCCTTGGGCTTGGTTTGGAATTCGCGAGAGTATACTCTGCCTCCAACGCGGCTTCGTCCTTCGAGCACTACTACCCGGGGCGGCGGCTCCCCTCGCTCGTGGAACCGATCAGCAAACTGCTTGAACAAGCCCTCGAGTTGCCTAGCGCAGCCTAGTCCAGAGATGCCAGCGCCAATGACAGCAATAGTCTTTTGTCTTCTAACCACTGGCGCAACACTATCTTCTGCTTCAGCTGCGGAGACCTGAACGCATCCGAAATTGATATAACCTCGGCGAACGAGCCAGTCGTAGCAAACGCTAGCCGCATCGAACCAACGAGCATTGGCGCATCCGACTGCTTCTAGTCGAGTCACACCCATCCAAGGTTGTCGAAGCCATAAGCGTAAGATTCCATTTCGGATGTTGAGATAGGTTGTGACCTGTGTATAGGATATGTGATGACGAAGGAGGTGATATTCCTCTGGATGTAGAGCGTAGGGGTTGAGGCGGCTCGACTCAGCAGCCGATATGCATTCTGATGCGTACTTGTACGATGGGATATCGGTCGGTATTGAAGCCTTTGGTCTGATGTTGAAATTGTAGCGTTCAACATCGTGAGAGGGGGCCTGCTCGTCAATTTGCTGGTATTGTACACTCTCAGTCTCGGCTGGTATAGGCGTAGTATCCTTGCTCGATACTGTTGAGGGTACTGATGAGAGATCTGAAAGGTCGTCTGTGAGATTCGATAGCGATGAGGGAAAGGAGCCGGCAGGACCATTGTCAATGGATGCATGCGGTAATGACAGGTCATTGTTATCTCGAGATGACTCTTTCCTATTTCTAGGGTTAAAAAACTGTCAGAGTTAAAAAGTCAAGACCGCTAGCTAAGCGCGGCTTCGGGTCAAATACCACTCACTCGACATCGCTATGGGCACTTGACAAGTCATCAGACACGACGGAACTTGCACTATCGATATCCATATCTCCGGTCCACACTACTATTTCAGGAGCAATCTCTGAAGCTATTTCCGTCGAGGTCTGCCGTGATTGGGGCACCGAAACCACATCGGGAGTGATGGGGGGTGATATCCGGCCTTGACCGTTCGGTACAACAACAGTATCCGACGGGGGCAGTGAGTCAAGAATATTCTTGTCACCAATGCTCCTTTTCCTAATTCCCATTCCTTTACGGAAACCTTGTCCAAAGTCTGTCCCCATAGCGACTTTGATTCGAATGCTTTCTTTAGGTATTGGTTTGTGGAAAGATCTGGGTGGCCGCTACGACAAGACGAGACGAAGTATTAGACGCCGTAGGAACTATCATGAATAAGTGAGTTGAAGAAAAGTTGCATCATGCGAATGAACTGAGCCTAATTGAACAGAACACTAAACATGATCAGCTTATTTCCTTTCAGCATCAATAGAGACTGTACTAGTAACGTACGGCAATGAACGACATCAGTTGTCAAGGGTCAATGACAAGTAAGACGATTCGCAATTTGTAGACTCGTTATGGCAACATGCCTCGTCGATATCGATTCGGAAGACAAGGACTAGACCATAGCAGATTCAGCGTAAATTGGTCCAAATGATGGTCTACTCGATTCGTCACTTTGTTGGTTCGATTCCTTTGTCTAAGCCATCGTCGCCCCTCAAAATAGGTAGGTGAGGAAAGTGAGTCGAGTTGAATCACGTGCGACGACATGACCGAATCATAGGCTTTGGGCAGGTGGGTCTAATGTTCATTCTAACGACACTTGATAACTTCGACTATTACAATGAGCTTTGTTTTATTCATGATTAGGTAGGTAGTGAATTCAATATCTCGCGGCATCAATTTTTCATTGATGTTGTATTATGTGTATCGATATATCCTTTGCCCTGCTCAAACTGTTTGGACGCCACAGAAAACGCGCCATTTCGGTCAGCCAGCCAGCTGACAATTACTATTGTAGGTATCATACAGATGCTAACGTTTCAAGTCGTTGAAACGGGCACGCTGTCCTTCGCAAACGACTCTCTCTCAATCGCCGCATCCATCATCCTATCTCCGCTAATGATCGACGTTGTACAAATGACAATATTCCTCCGTCCTATGGTGTTGAAGGTCAGAAGTGTTTTACAAATAGTTCAAGATTGTTGAATACTCGCCTTCCTCTTGCTTTGCAACAAATCTTAGAGCAGCAATCTCGGTGAAAGTGATGCCACCGACGAATACAACAAAAACAGTCTGCTTGTTACCGCTACCTGAGAGCAAGGCCCTGGCTTTGACAGCCTTGTCCTCACCCTTCTGATGCTCATAGAACGTTTGGCCGCGGACATGCTTGACTGCTTCATCAAATCCCTGCCACCCTTGCGTACCTACACCCGGGGGTGTTCCCGCTGCGCTCGCGCCGTTTCCTTTCGTTACCGAGAGGAGATACTGCTTCTGCAGAATACATTGAACGAGGCGGATGGAGAGGGGAGCGTACCCGCTATATACGTATGATATATCGTTTGGATCGTCTTCTTGGACTTCGTCAACGATGAGTCGTAGTTGCTTGCGTAGATAGGTGTAGTTTGTCTTGCTCCCTGTTGCTCCGACATTGCCTGTGCTTGCGCCTGGAATAGGGATCATCCCCGCTAGAGGCGAGGATTTCGACAAAAAGAGTTGTAACTTTTCAAGATTGTTTAACGTGAGGAGGTGTTGGTAACCGTAGGCTTGAATGATTAGTCGTCTGAACTGATCAAATTCTTTGGGTCTAATGCCTCCAGATATGCACGAGTAGATGCAGAGCAACCTCAATGTTGCCTCTATTGGAGCATCTCGTGCTACCAATTCTTCAATCCCATCAAACTGGCTTGATGGGTCGGCTCCAGCAGCAAGGTTCTGCTGCACTTCTAAAAGCCCTTTGAAAAGGTCTGTACGTGTGTGCTTGATAATCTCTTCCGCCAGACCGGTATGTATCCTCGCGCTCTGCTGCTCTTGTTGATATCCCGGCAGCTGACTGACAAAGTCCTTCAGTTCCGCAATAGTCTTGGTTTTGTGTTTGGTTTCGTAATCGCTCTGCACCTTCTGTAACCGCCTGGCAACCTTGTTGAGCAGGCTACCAACAATCGCAAAGTTGGCATCGCGCAATTGTTCGTAAAGCTTGTCGCTCGAATCTAGCTGGATTGTTCGCTCACGACTTTGTGAAGTGGCAGCCGAGGACTGGGCTGGTGCGCCGACGACCGTTGTATCAACCTTTGTCTGGTTATTTTTAATCTTGAACACTTCATCGATAAGCCCCTCGTATGTAAGCTGAGTGAGTAAAGGTGTGACAAAGTCAACTTCGCGGTCGATAATAATGACGCTCTCGTTTGTTGTACTGGGCGTTAACCCAATTTTGTTAGCCTCTGCCGTGTCTTCGCCAGTAAGTAGTTCTTGGCGCATGCGTGAGAGTAGGTCTGCAACGCGCTTTGCGTTATCTCCTTTGCCGATCACTCGGGGAAAGAGGCCATGGTTCTGTTGTATTTCCATGAGAGCCTTGGCTACAAGAAAATTGGGAGTGACATCTTTTGAGAGGTAAAGGTCGCGAAATGAGTCGTCGAGTTCTAGCGATAAAACATCCTTCTCCAGAGGAAAGAATGATAGCGGAAGTTCGGCAATGTTAACATCACCCAAAACACCGGCTTCTTCCAAGAGCTTGTCGGAGACGAGTGTTCGGCGTGGGACCCAAAATATGTGAAACTCGTGCGCTGTCTGGCTTTCCCGTTGAACGCGCTTGATCTGGGCTAAATGAGCGTCAGAGTGTTCCTTTTTAAGACCGAACAATGGCCACGAACCTGCTATAGTCTCGGCATGTCGTCCACACTCGCCTCGAGCAATAAAGACAACATTGCGTTGGCTAGTATCGGCATTGTCATTCTCCAGAATGAAAAACTTATCTACTCCATATTCTTGGAGAACAGCGACTTTAACTATAGTTCCGATTGGACCGACGAGGCTTCGATCGAGAACGACATTCTTTTTTCCGCGAACCTAGGTGAAGAGCAAGGCGTGAGTTGAGCTCGCGACATGGATAAGGTAGCTTGAGTGAAGCTCGCAGGGTAAGGCGATGGACGTACACCTTCGAGCAGATACAGTAAATCTTTCCGGGCCTTGTTCCGAATCTGCTCGGTGTTGAATTCCACGCGAGGAGCCATGAGCACGGCTCGACGCGGTCGGCGGAGTTGACGATGGTTGTTTAAGAGGGAATGAGTGAGCTCAGTTCCACACCGTCCAGTTGGAGCTTTGGGGATGACGGGGCAGTAAAGTGGGGGTTCACCAGCCACTGTAGCAGCTTTCCAGAGGTTAGAGGTGGGGGGGGGGGGGGG